>JANBXA010000007.1:153357500-153527500 GCA_030556225.1 Cricetiscus sungorus | reverse complement strand
TTATACGAATGAATTATGTGACCCTTTGAGACAAGCTTTAGTTTGTTTGTTTATTTATTTATTTTACAGTAACTGTCTTGTATCTAAAACTCCTTCCCCAGGCCACTTGTGTTTTATCTTTGGGTGTGTTCTAGTGTTTATCCATTCATATCTTTTCTCTGTGGCTGTTTTAATGACTTCATAAAAATAATAGAAATGGCATCACTGCCACAAGTGCTCACAAATGCACAGCAGCCATGGCTGGATGACCGGAAAAGGGAAAGGGACCTCTGAGCGTCTCCCTAACCCCGCTTTCTACACCGAACTGCTCAGCATTTTGTTATTTATGTTTCTGGCATTTCTATATAGATGTTTCCTGCACTTGTATTTATTTTCAATTCTACTGGCTCTATCCAGTCAAACCTCAAGACTACGGAGATACTTTTCCTGTTTTAATTTTAGTAAAGTAGGCCCGATAGTTTCACAATATCGGGCCTACCATTCTGACGTTTTTCACAGTTTGGGTGAGCGCCCCCTAGAGATCCGTCATTTAAAAGCTTGGTGCTTACCCAGGGATTCAGTCTCAGGGTCATAGAGGCAATAAATACCACAGAGGTAAACGCATAGCCTATCCAATCAGCCCCTCCTCAAGCTTCCTTCATCTTTTTGTATCAAGAGGCACAGGTATAAAAATCCTTCAAAATTACTGTTGGCCCTGGGGAATTTACAATTTGAAACCATAAATGTGTCTACTGTATTATCTACAGGTTTGCAAATTTTGAGATAAAATTTAAACTTTGTATTTGTTTTCTTTCTACGTTAATTTTCATTTGTTCAAAATACTGAAATGAGAATTTCTGTTGTCTTGAAAACTTCCTAAGTATATAAAGCGAATTAAAGGTGTTGAGCTAAACTTTTGTTAAAAATAGAATTAAGTTTGTGTAACTCTGGCATGAAATCTTCTTTAATGAAAGCTGCTTAGTAGATCACATCTACTGCCCAATGCCAGCATCAAACTAAGGCCATCCCCAGTTACCAGTTAATTTACTGTGCATCACAATTTGGATCGTTATGGTATAACCCCTATTCACAAATGAAACAAACAAACAAACACAGAGACCTTAATTAAATACCTTGTAGTGAGATATTCGCTTTGTTGGCCCCTGTGGAACTGACCACGCCCTTTAGGGGTGGGGACAGGGGCAGATGTTACCTGGGGGATCTAAGTCTGGGGAGGGTGCCCTGCGAGCGCTCCTGCTTGCAGCTCCGGGACAGGATAGCATCCAGAGGCATCCTTGGGACCAGGAACCTGCCGGTGTTCATCTGTCTCTGTTGTGAGTTATTTCTCCCTGAGTAAACATCTGTCCAGCCTATCTGATTTTCCTGATTCTTATTAAACCATGGTAATACCTCGATTGGCTTCTGAGTACAGGCAAACTGTTACCTAGTCACCATGCTACCCTTTACTACAACATTTAAAGAATAATCAATAACAAGTTATTACTCCGAAAGATAAAACTATAAATCACTACAAATGATACTTTATGGACTTGGGATGAAGCTGAGTGCTCCCTGACAAGGCTGTGGTTAATTTTCCCATAGAAATAGTGCTATATGGGGGAAATTAAGGTCTGTGTGGTCCTGCGGTTGTGTAACATTAAGGTAATTCACAAGTCGACTACTTCATCTGTCGTCTGCATCCATTACTTAAGCTCTACAAACTTCACTTATTCAATAAAGAGAATAATTGTTCACACTTCGCCATTTGTAAGGAAAAACTGAAACAGTCTATTTTAACAGCTCTTATCATAGAGTCCAGTATACTAAAAGGTAAGTAATTTCATTTCGGTTGTTAACAATGCCATGTTAGCTGTTTAGAGTCCTCCCCCCCTCCCTCCTTCCCTCCTCCTCCCTCCCTCCCTCTCTCTCTCTCTCTCTCTCTCTCTCTCTCTCCTCTCTCTCTCTCTCTCTCTCTCTCTCTCTCTCTCTCTCTCTCTCTCTCTCTCACACACACACACACACAGGAACAGCACAGACATGAGTTCACCCCGTCCTCTTTCTTCCCATGCTGGAGACATGACACACACCATTTCTGTCCATGCACGTCAGACTGGTACAAACAAATATGAATTTCTGTCTTACACAGAGGGTGATGTCAAAACTCAGTTTTAACCCTTTCCTTCCCCTCACTGCCCACTGCTCATTTCTGACTTTTGGAATACTGAGCAAAAATGAACAGAAGAAAGCAGTCTTCACAGTCAGCAGCTGTATAGGATGCAGCGAGTCTAATTCTGAACAAAGAAAAATAAAGGTCCGTTATAAGATGTGAGTTCTGGCATGAGTTCCATGCTTAAAAAAGTGACTCACAAGACACATTTTTACTCAGTCATCCTTCAGATACCTACTTTAAACACTAGCATTTTATAGTGTATGGTATCTCCACGCAGAAGTTAGACTCAGATGTTTGCCCTTAAACCTTCCTGCAGATTCAAGAAAGTGTCTTTCTGAGGAATCCTGGAAGCCTTGCTACACTTCCTGCCCAGTGCATGGACTGTTCCACACCCAGCCAGCAGGGGGCAGTGGGCCTACAGATGACCCACTCATCCCTGTGAAACAATCCATGTGGTTTGGAGACACTGACAACTCTGTAGTCCTATTAAATTTCTATGTCGTTTTCAAGAGTCACAAAGTTCACAAACTGTAAATCATATTATCAGTGTTGATATCTTGGGAACATTCAGGTAAACATTCCAAATTAATTTCTGCATTGAAAGAATAGTTAAGATATAATAAATTCACATTATCAAAAGAATTAGAAATAAATTTTACAATTTCCACAGAAATTATCAGTATTTTTTTCTCCAATTTTTCCTACTAATTTCATAAACAACCAAATTCACTAGTTCTAAAAATAAAATTAAGATAATGATCTTCAGAAACTGAAAATTCAAAAAAAAAAAACCCATAGAGTTGTATACTTTTGGAAACTTTTCTTGAACATTTCTATATCAGCAAAATAATTAAAATTTCCAATAAATTATTGAATATAATGACAGTAGTATATATTTTTCACATGCCAAATATATTTATACATCTTTATTCATTAATAAAAACTAGTTATTGCCCATACATTGTGACTAAAGTTACTAAAGATATGAGTAGATGTTTTAGTAATTTCTGAAAATCGATGGGGCGTATTCAGGCCTCTGTAATGTACAGTGCTCTAATTTGCTCTGACTGCTGTGATAAGGCCCTCTGCCCACAAGAGTCTTACAGGAGGGAAGGGTTTATTTGCCTTTTCCTTCCAAGTCACAATCGATCATGGAGGGAGCAGAGCAGGGGATGATTAAGAGGACCCAGGTTCAGTTCCCAGCACCCACATGGTGGCTCTCGGCCATCTGCAACTGGAGTTCCAGGGGGTCCTGTACCCTCCCCTTGCTTCCATGGGTTCTAGGCAGGCAAGTAGTGCATACACATACATGCAGTCAAAACACACATACACAGCCAGGCGTTGGTGGCACACGCTTTTAGTCCCAGCCCTGGGGAGGCAGAGACGGGCGAATCTCTGTGAGCTTGAGGCAGCCTGGTCTACAGAGCGAGTTCCAGGACAGGTTCCAAAGCAATGCAGAGAAACCCTGTCTTGAAAAACAAAACAAAAATACACATAAACGAGGCTTAAATCTTTAAAAACGGTGAAAGGTAATTGTAGGTTGACCAAGTTGACTATTAGTGCTAACTAGTATATGGTGATCGTCATCATTGAAGAAAGTGCCCCATAGGCACAATTCCTCTCGTTTGGCCTGTGGAGGCATTTCACATTGAGGTTCTGATGCAGGACTTTATAATTCAGACACGGTTTTCAAGTTACCAGTTGAGAATATCTGAACATAAGAGTGCAGATTTCTGAACTGTATTCCTGGGGACTCACTGTAGAAACCTTTCCAAATAGCAGCATTAACCGCTGCGCATTCAAAGCTGACAATACAGAATCTAAGAGTGCTTGAACCTAAGTCTCGACAGTGTGGTCCTCATCACAGATTATCGGTCCTGAAAGGATGAGGCTGATGTGGAAATAGCCACCGATGACTGCAATGGCACACAGTTTTGGGAAACATAAATCACATAGTGCCTCACGTCAGACCGCAAGAGCAGATTATCGCATGCAAATACTTATGTGTGAGCGCCAGTCAGGGAATGGAGGCCATCTAGTCTAAGCAGAGATGCACAGACAGGGAACCTCTTACCTCAGGGAA
Organism: Cricetiscus sungorus; assembly: GCA_030556225.1. Lineage (NCBI taxonomy): Eukaryota > Metazoa > Chordata > Mammalia > Rodentia > Cricetidae > Cricetiscus > Cricetiscus sungorus. Next base: position 153,523,268 of record JANBXA010000007.1, on the reverse strand, counting down.
TAGTTCTGGGGGCACAAGATGAAGGTGTGCATGAATGGGGGGAAAGCAGGGCTGGGGATGACCTGTGAGGAACTGACAACCAGGCTGTTGCCTTAGAATGACCGACACAGGGACAGGGAGTATTAATCCCAGGAATGGGAACTCGGTTGCTTTAACATCACATTTTCATAATTTTAACAGTAATACACACTCTTGAGGATCTCAGTAAACATGAAATACAACAAACAAAGAACCCACATTAGAATTTTTAAAAGTGAAATTTAGTCTGGAGCTGTGTGAGCTTAGTTGAAGCTATTACCACACTATTTCTTCTGAAATGAGTAAGTCCCTAAAGGATGTGCCACACAGAATAGGAATCAGGATGCAAATAAAGACCGAGGCAGGGACAGCCCTAGAACGACAAAGCATCCAATGAAGGAGGGAAGATTGGTAAGTAACCAGTGAACATGATAATACGTGGTCATTTTTATATATTCATAGTTCATAAACAAAAAATAATCAAGACAGACCGCAGACACTTAGAATTTCACCGTGTTATATTTCCATAGCCAACAATAAAAGGACCAATAAATGAAGGCTGTCTTGTTTATTATAGAAGATGAATTAAAAAATAGCTTTGAGAAATAAAATTAAAGACCAAAAAAGCATCAATGTCATTTTTTTCTATTAATACTAAAATTTCTTAAAGTGCCCAGTAAACATGAGGAAATGGTCTCAGTGGCAAATGTATTGATTAATAAAGACATTCTGAAAAATACCAATGAGTCTTATTATGTTGACCTTGAGTAAGAAGTCATTGGGAAATATTATCACAGCATTAATGCATTAGCAGGAAGACAGTACTCCTGCCTTTCAGCATGCATCACTGAACTGTAACAAATGTTGACAGTTAAAGAGCAAACTGCGAAACATTGTGACACCGTCTCGGTGACAGCTAAAGAACAAAACTGGCGACAATCATTGCTTCAGATTGACTGGGCAGGGATGGCTAGAAAATACAAAAATAAACTGATTTAAAGCACTTGGGTAAACGTCCTTAATACGGGCATCGTAGAAACAGGCCTGCTGGAAACAGAATTTTAGTCATTTAGCACTGCTAATTTATATTAAGGCCTTATGTATAATACTATCACGGAAACATCTATTACAAAGCTGTGCTCAATAACCTGGCTCCATTATCACACAATTCATGACAAAGGTCTTTGGGAGAAGCAATAATATTTGCATAATAATTACAAGCACAGAACTGAAGCTTGAAATGCTATAACCACATTCCAAGAGGTTTCTTTCCTATAAATTAAATTTTCCCCCAAAGCACTTCCCAATTCAATGTTGGGTTTATGAAATTTATTAAACATTTACTTTCGATGGAATATGGCGGTCCTTTCTTACCTTTAAAACGAAAAGCAGATAAGAATACTTCTTAATTATTTTTGATTGAACAGGCTGTGCAGCAAGGCAATGCATTTCCAGGGCAGCAATGAATTAAGTGTGCCGTCCCCATTAACATGTGGGTGGCAGCTGTGCCTGTCTCTGCGAGTGCCATGCTGGAATGTTCGTCACTGGGGTCAAATCTACAGAGTCAACTGTGCAACCTGCCGCTTGAACTTTTGCCTCCCAATAAAGGCTTATGTGGGAATACTGATGATGAGCAAAGCAGTGCAGGCCTGCAAAAGTGACAACCGAAGCCATCACGAACACATTCCGATCACTGCAGCAATCAATGTTGATGGATAGATTCTGTACTGCGTCGGAACATGAGGAACTCAGATAAAGATACTTTTAGTTCCTTCTGCCCATCCCATTGTTCCTGCCCATAAAGTGGGCAATTCTCTTCCTAAAGACGTAAAAGTAATATGCCACTCAAATTCTATTTACAAAAAAAGGAGACCAGGAATTCATGCATCAGACATTAACATTACAATATGGTTGGCCACTCAAGAGATTAAATGCTCAATTATTATGACAAACAACCCACACCGGTACTCTGGCTACAGATATCTAAGTACACACACTGAACAGAATGTCTCTTTACTCATTCTGTGACCAAAAAAAAAAAAAAAAATGCATCTGTAGTGTTAAGATGAAAATAAATTAATGCATTCAATGTAAAGATATGCAAATAAAAGGTAATATATGTTAAACCTAGCTCCAATATCTTCCTGTTACTAGGATATTACATTAGGTTCATTAGTAAAGTAAGGCAAATCAGTACCACCAAGCAGAGAGTGATACCAATGACACAGCTCAGTTCTCAGGACCAGAGTGAACTGCTCCCCACAACTGTGAGGACACAGTGTAGAAAAACTCTACAACAGCTGGAGAGATGCTCGGATGCTAAGAGCACTAATTGCTCTTGCAGAGGACCCGGGTTCAGTTCCCACAGCCATGCACCTGTAGCTCCAGACTCACACCCTCTTCTGTCCTCCACAGGTTCCAGCAAACACATGTTCCATGCTCGCTCTCACTCATGCAAGTCAATCAATACAAACAGATAAACAAACCTGAAGGAAAGAGAAACATCCCAACCTTATTGTGTGCTGGCAAGGGCGGGGAAGCATATGAATTCTTGGACATGAAAACAACTATTTTGGAAGAGTGTGACATTTTTCCAAGAGTCAAACAAAAGACTCAAACAACACAGGGAATGATGCCAAGAACTGACAAGCAAGACTACACAGATTTGAAACCTTCTGAACAGCAGAGAACAATCACCAGAACGAAGAGGAAGACTAGAGAATGAGAACAAATTCTGTGCCAGCTACATAGCAGATGCAATTAATATCTAAAACACATAACTGCAAAAACTGAACAACAAAAATCCTATCACCCAATCAGTAAACAGGCTAGAGAACAGAACACACAGTTCTCAAGTGAAGACGTACGCATAATCAGTGAACACTTCGGTTGAGTGTTTCATACCCTAGCCAACAGGGAAATTCTAATGAAAATGTAGTAGTGGTTCTGTCTCAACCCAGCTTCAAGAAATCAAGAACAGATGTGGGCACGGGAAAGGGTACTGTTGTCATTCACTAACGTCAGGAATATGAACAGGGCAGCCTCTCTAGAAACTGCATGGAAGTTCTTCACACAATGGAAACTAGGAAATCAAACTGGTGTGCACTCAAAGACGTGTAAGTCAGCAAACCCAGACACACGCACATCCGTGATCACTGTTTCATTATCACAATGATCAGGGCATGGAGCCTTGATGATCGGCGGACAAGTGAGGTGCTCATACACAGGGGGATTTTACCCAGCTATAAGGAAAAAGTAAATTTACAGGAAATTGAAGATCTTTAAGTAAATTAAGAAAGACCTAGAGAGTGTGTGTATGTATGAGTGTGTGTGTATGGATGTGTATGAGTGTATATGCGTGTGTATGTGTGTGAGTGTATGAATGTGTGAGTATGAGTGTGTGTTATGTGTGTGTGTGTATATATATATGTGTGAGAGTGTGTGTATATGTGTACCTGTATGTGTGTATATGTGAGTGTGTGTATGTGTGTTCATATGTTTTTATGGGTGTGTATGTGTGTGAGTGTGTGTATGTGTGTGAGTGTGTGTATATGTGTGTGTATGAATGTGTGTGTGTGTGTGAGTGTGTGAGAGAGTGTGTGTGAGTGTGTGAGCATGCATGTGTATATGTGTAGGATATCACGAGAAGGGTATGGGAAGGAAATTAAATATGTGACATTAATAAAGGAAGGTTAGGAATTATCATAGAAGAGGAAGGGAGGCAGAGGGACAAGGAGGGCGTTGGAAGAGGGGAAGGATCAGGACACAACATAATGACAAATGTACATAAAACCCTGACAACCAAACCTACACTACAAAAATCTAAGAAAAACTGGAGGTCTCAAGGCAAATGCACAGCATGGGTAACGTTCTTTTGTATACTGTGAACGTGACAGCTTCCCAACATTTGAAGGCCATTCTTACTAGACCACTGGTGACTTTTTGGTCCAACAAAAAGTAGTAGATTGATATTTAGAAGAACCACATCTCTGAATCGATGCTTCCCAGACGTCCAAAGTGCGATGCTACAAAATGGCACGTGGCCACAAGAAGATTAAAAGTGACCCCAGGAAGCTATCGTTCGTCAGTCTAGACTGAATAATCAAAGAAGAACGAAGAAACTGTGACTGACTAATCCAACTAATCCAGACTGAAATGATATGGAAAGGTCTGAAATCGTGTTCTCTGTTCCAATTGGGTATCTTTGTGAGGCCAGATTTTCTTTGTTAAAGTCAACCAATGTATCATATAAAATGAGTGTGGAAGTCAGAGGTCAGCCGGAGATGTGCTCCTCTAGTGCTACCTACCTTATTCCTTTTTCACAGTGTCAGTCACTGAACCCGGAGTTCACTGTTTGGACTAGATTGGCTGACCCCTGAGATCCCATAATGCCTACATTTCTGTGGGGCTCTTGGGACCTCATACTTACCCAGCTAATGTGTTACCAACTGAGCCATCTTCTTAGTCCCACCACGCTATGTGGATCATGCTAACTTGTTGTTTTTCAGCATGGATTATGCTAACTTGGTAGTTTTGAAAGTTAGTAATATGATGCCTCCAGCTTTCTCCTCTCTCTCTCTCTCTCTCTCTCTCTCTATATATATATATATATATATATATATATATATATATATATATCTGGAATCCCAATATTACATTTTAAAAGTTGAATATGAATTTGGAGATGTTTTTTCTGTTTCTGTGATAAAATGGCATTGAAATTTTACTAGGGATTTTTACTGAATCTGTAGATCCCTGAGGGTAGCAAAGATGGTCTATGTTAATTCTAATCTACAGACACATGATAACAGATATTTTCATAACTAATATAACAAGTACTGGAAAGGATATTCAGAAAAAGGAATGCTGTACACATTTGCAAATTACTATAATGGAAAAGAATATAGAGAAATCTCAGAGAATTAAAAATACAACTGCCATATGATCCAGCAAAGCCACTTTTGGATATAACCACAAAGGGAGTGAAATAATGGTACAAAGAGGCATCTGTGCTCTGTTCCCACTGCAGTATAATTAACAACAGCCAACATACTGAGTCAAACTGTCTATAAATGGATGAATGGAGGCTGAAAATGATGTACATATACACAATGGAATACTATTCAGTTCCATAGAGAGGAAATCCTGTCATCTGTGGCAGCATGAATGAACCTGGACGCCATGTGCTAAGTGAAGTCACACAGAGGAATAGGGAATGCATGGCATTCTCTGCATATACAATCAAGAAGGGGAGGAGGAGGAGGAGGAGGAGGAGGAGGAGGAGGAGGAGGAGGAGGAGGAGGAGGAGGAGGAGGAGAAGAGGAAGGAGAAGAAGAGGAAAAAGAAGAATAAGGATAAGGAGAAGAGAATGGAGAAGAGGGAGGAGGAGGAGGAGGGGGAGATGATGATGATGATGATGATGATGATGATGACCTCAATGATGAACAAACTGAACTCCTGGAAGCAGAGGAGAGATTGAGGCAGTATGTCTGTCTGCTGTCTGTCAGGGTGTGGTGAAAACGGTCAGAGTACAAGTTTCAGTCAGTTAGACGGAACCAAAGAGTCCAAAAGACTAAAGAACTTCCGCACAGCAACTATAATTAACAACAATGTGCTGTGCTTTGAAAATTGCTCAGGATATCTTAAATAACAGTCCAGCAAAGGAAGGATGTACGTGTCTGCAATCCAGGTTAATTAGCTCACGGGAGCTACGTCAGAATGTGACATGTGACAGAATATAATGTAGTGTGGAGTACATATGTCCAACCTCTGTTAACTTAAAAAGTAAATCAGGCTGAGCCATACAAATACGCAATAACCTTAAGTAGGATTAGTTTTCTATGTTGGTACACGCCAGTGTAACAGAACAATGACGCTGGTAAACTTAGAGTTTAGAGTCACTTGGCTTTGTAAACTCTTTGGGATAAAATGAAATTATGCCCCGAAAACAAACTGTGCTCAATGGTATTTATGCACTGGCATACATTCAAAGATTTATAATATTCTAAAAAGGCTAATGTGCTAATGTTTCTTAATGGGCCTCAAACCACTTTAGAAAGTAAAATCAGAATATTTAATTCAGAAGCCAGATAAATTTTGAGAATATTGTTTCCTCATATTCCCAGCAATCAGCCATTTTGAATTTCGTCATCCATATACCAACTCACATTTAAAATCCCATTCGTTCCTTTCTATAAAGGGAATTATTTTTCTCACAAGTCTAACAAATGTGATAAGCCACACAGAATTTCTCTGAAACAGTTAAATATGTATTTGTTTATCATCTCATTTGTTTTCTTATTTTTTTAAAAAGAAAGTTGTTCTCTGACAGATAAAGGAGCATCTCCTCTCTTTCCTCCTGTGAGGGACACAATCTCATCCCAAATGCTGTTTGCACACCTGCTCAGCACGTGTCCTTCCCTCACAGAGCTCAAGCTTCCTCTTTGTTTGGCCTTTGTAACTGCATGGTTAGCCTCTGCACCTCCTGGACCCTGACTTAGGGACAGCAGTGTCTCAGGCAGTGACAGGCGGCTCCTACAACACAAGCTTCCCAAAGAGAAGCCATCTGCACCAGACAACAGTCAATGGTTGATTAATGCATGGCCGCAGAGGGCCCTGCTGCCTCATAACACAGTAGCTTCTATTAGCTATATGATTTCAGAGTTGTTATTACAACTGAGGGTGTGTTGATGCCTTACAGTCTAGGATTAGTCTAAGGGATGAGTGCTACGAGAACCTTCCTACCCAACAGGAAACAGTCATCGGGACATCTGTAACCTGTTTTATGCATACGTGTTGAGTAGAAAGAGTGGGCTGTAAACGACAAATCTTAACTGATGGCATTTCTGGACTGGTGGTTACTGCTGAAAATAATGAGCTAATAATAAAGAAATGAGCTCAGAGGAGACCTGTGCTTAGGGGAAGAGAAAATGGGTCAGAAACTCCATGAGTTGGCACACCTTCTGATTACGTCATTAAATTAAGTTGGCTTCCAAACCATCTCAGGATAAGATGTCAAATGATGAACTCGAGATATCCTTAGTTAGAGGACTAGCTAAATCAACATATGCAGAGAGAAGACAGATAAGCAGATCGATACTGAGGTGCAGGCAGGCACTTCCTGTAAAGCTGTGAGAGTCAGGACTCCTGGCTGACCACAGTCAGAAAAGAAGAGAAAAGCAGCTGTGTTCTGAAGAAATCCTCAGTACAAAACCTGCCTCCACCGGGTTGGCTGCTACTAAGATTTAAAAACACACCTTTACATATTCAACAATAAAGCCAAACCAAGTATTAATAAGGCGATGATGTGGGTGGGTGCTGAATATGTGGTGAGCGAAAGATGCAAGACATACATGCCCACGTCCTGTAGGATCTTGATTAAGTGCAATATCTAGGGAGGTGAACGAGAGACGGGACGGCTTCCTGGGGAGCAGGCGTGGGATGGCAATGAGGGAGACCACTACGGGGTTTAGACGTGATTCGATGAGAACACTGTAACCTGTGGTGGCAGGTGCGGAGCTGCAGTACTGTGTGACTATCCGGATGCCACTCCTGTACACCTTAAACAGGTGCAGTTAAATTCCCCTCCAGGAGGGCAAAGACAGTAATGTAAAACAACTTTACAGTCAGGAGACGGCCGAGGAAGCTCCTCAGGGTCAGGAGGTGAAGCCTTTTCAATAGTTCCTAACATCCATACGGTCAAGACTTTCTGACAAAAAATAAAAAACGACCGGCAACTCCACACAAGTACTAAACAACAACTAAACATTGGAAGTTAAAGACAGAAATATGCACGACAGCTTAGACACACCTGAGGAACTTCTGTCCCAAGGAGATGACATGGGACACGTGTCTACCCTCCTCAAACATTGTGTTTACTTCCCGAAGCAAGGACGCCTCGCTCTCAAATCCCAGTGTGGAGCATGGGCACAGGCAGAGTAGATCTGACCTTGCTGTGTCATCTTGAAGGGAGGTGGAGGTGGGAGGAACGACAGAATTGCTGCAACTCCCAAACTGTCTCAGAACCACGCAGATCTCAAGTTCTGTGCAATGTGGGTCCACCTGTGTGTCTGCACACGCAGCTTAACAACAACACTGGCATCGGGCACATTATCATCTCAGACTTAAATCCTAGGTGCAAATGAATACAGATCCTGCAAGACCCCACGCACCCCTAGGTAAAAGTGACCATGTACAGTGTGGGGATCAGAAGTTCCCCAACGTGCAGAGCCAAACCCCAGCAGGAACAGCAGCTTGCTGCCTTTACAGGAAACATCTGATGCTCAGAGGCGGCCGTGAGCCTCAGGCTGGCTTCTGCTTCGGGCTGGGCTGCAGGTGGTTTGGTACGCATGAAGAATGTGAAACCTATGCAAAGGCAGACTGCAGTGCATCTTACCAATACTCAGACGTGGCCGCCCCCAAGCTCGTGCCACAGAGCAGTATGCTCTCTTAAACTGACGATGAATTTACAACAGAAAATAATGGAAAGACACAGCAGAAACCTTCTCTATCTACGGAAGGAACCCACTATCAAGCAAACAGAGGCTAAGGCTCCCAGGGCAAACTTGTGAAGCAAACTTCTTTTTAGATGGAGATGAGAATGGGGTGGGCGGGGCTGCAGACACAAGCCCTCTGTGCAGCCAGAACAAAGCAGAATTCAGGAACCTATAGGGGACCCTGATCTGGTTAGGGCATCTGAAAGGACCACTTAGGCTTTTTAACTTTTGTGGCCTAGGGCAGTAAATGGTCCCAATCATTTAACAATCAGATCCTTGACAATTCAGATTTGTTCTTGAGGCTGGTGGAGTCAAACTTTCTATTTAACTAATGGGACTTTGTACTCATTTGTCTTTGCCGCAGAGTGATGTACATCCTTAAATCTCAATCTCTCGATGCCAGAATAAACGTCTACATCAAATCTCACAAAGCAGCAGCCAAAGCTGCGTGGGATGTAATTCAGTTTCTCACAGGACACGACAAACTGCAGCAAAGGACATGGCCTGTTACCAATGTGGCAGCCTGATGAGGCGGCTCAAGACCTTGAGCTCCTTCGTGACCTTTGCCTGGAAGGTCAGCAGCTTCATATGTTAGGGGCAACTGATCTGACAGACTTTGGGGGGAAGCCATGTGTTATACTGACAATTTTAATGCAAAACAATGCCGCTCCGAGCTAAAAATAAAAACTGAGTTTCCAGAATTGTTTCTGAAATGGTACCCTCAATTACAGCCACAGGGCTGAGGTCCTAGCAGGGAAATCATACAGGAAGAAAGGAAGCTTCGTGTGTCTTTCTGAGAGCACTGGGAAAGTTGTGCATGGTGGGAAGCCAAGAACAGCCTGTGAGGTCCCCGCACTCTCACACAATTACTGTCAAAGGACCAGATAATGAAACACAGTCAGTCCAGTATGTTTTCTCATTAAACAAATGAGAATCCAATGACAAAGCAAGAACAGAATTATAAAGTACTGCGAATAAATGGGATATTGCCCGTATTGATCCAGCAAGTCCTTGTGGAACATGCTCAAGACTTTTTGACCAACATTACTGCTCAAATGTAATTGATTTTAAATAGTTATTTAAATAGACATTATTTAAATATGTCCTCCAATCTTATATGAGTAGTGACAATTATACCAAAATCCCTTGATAATATTGGCTTAAGTTAGTTAATGGCTTCTTAGAAACACATTTTTCTTCACCGGCCCTTTAATGTTATAATATGTATTTAAATTTTATTGTAAATTAATCATGTTTCCCAATACCATCACAACTCATAGAGATATATACTTTCACCCTAATTATTATTTTGTTAACCATTCCCTAAAACACTAGTGATAGATTTGCAGCAGCTAGGATAATAGTCATAACTTCTTTAGCACTCAAATATCTTACACAGAAAATGCTACAAAGACACGTAATTCCGTCTATGTTTTTAACACCGTCTAGTCTGGTTCAGCAGGTCTTCAAGAAGATGCTAACATGAGGTTCTAGCCTTTCCTCTCTCCACGGTACACACTTGATGAAGATCTACCTACACATGGACTGATTCCTTCTCAGATAAAACCAGAACGAGGTGACAGAGCCCCACACTGGGCAAACCAAACCTAGTACACGTCCACAGCCAGGAAGATGGAGGGGCCTTACACGCGATCTCAAGTGGTGACGGATGCCGCCATCGCCGTGCCAACTTCTTCCTCTCAGGGATGAATGATTTCTACAGCAAATGCAGGAATCCAAGCTTAAATGTTCACCCTGGAGGGAATAGTTTTAAGTCACTTTGCTTTAGAAGCAAAAGGGACACCAGAGAGCTCCCAAAGAGAGTGAGTCAGGTCATCCGAGTGAGCCTACAGGCAATCACCACAGAACTTCTCCCCATCTTAATGGAGCAAGTGAGAATTCAAATGTAACATTCAGCTCCCCGTGAGAACAGAAGGAAGCAGGACGGACGACAAAATACGCTGACCTTCCCGCCGGGTGCATCTCAAGAACACATCCCAGTCTTGCTTTGGGAGGGCGTGACGCACGCTAGTCTCCTGGGGGACGCAGGAGGGACAACTCTGGACAAGCACAAAGGTTTGAGAGGCGCAGACATTCTTGGCCAGGTTGGAATATTAAAAAACAAAAACACAGGCACTCTGATGGCACAATAGGAACTGAGTAGAGAAGCAACACAAATGAACAGAGTGAAATGTGCTCCAAATAACCCTCTGGACAGCGGCTCTCAACCTTTCTAACGCTGCAATTCCTCAGTACAGCTCTTCATGCCATAGTGACCCCCCCCCCCCGATCACAGAATTACTTCCATCGCTATTTCATAACTGCAATTTTGCTACTGTTATAAATTGTAACATAAATTCCCGCGTTTCCCAGTGGCCTTAGGTGACCCCTGTGAAAGGCCCATTTGATTCCCAAACAGGTAGTAACTCTCAGATTGGGAACTGCTACTCCAGAAATGACATTAATTAAATGGTGTCACAGTATTTGCTTCACAGAAAATCTCTGTTATTCAAAGGTGAAGAGGAAATATACAAACGGAAAACTTTGAAAGTAGAGAGGGAAATGAAAATGTAGCAGGGTATCAGGCGGAGATTTCGGGAGCTGGACAATATCCACTCAAAGCGTGGGTTCAACAGGGCAAAGGGAGGAAAAGATAGGCAGGTCTAAGACGAGACGCCGGCAATCGTCTAAGAGGAGGGGTAGGAGGCACTGTGAACAAGACCCTTCTACACAGTAAGGGGCTACGGCGGCGATGGTAACAGATTCCTGCAGAGACAGGAAGGGAAGGAACAGAAAGCTCAGTCAAAGAAATAGCAGAAAACTATTCAAATCTGCAGGAGGACCCAGAGGACAGGTCCTGCAAGCCTGGGGCACGCAGAGCAGTATGAATCAGAGAGAAGCCTGGGCACCAACAAACCTGTCCGCTGGAGAAGCTCAGGACCACAGGAAAGGGGCCAAGGCAGACCAGAAGGAAATGGGGACCTCTTTCTGTACTGATAAAGTTTTTACAGAAAAAGGGGAAGGACACAACCTGGCCACGGGCAACGTAGCAAGCAAAGCTGACTTCCAAAGTAAGGAAAATAAACACTTCCACGGACACACAAACGCTGAATCTCACCATTAGAGCTGCTCTCTGAAAATTTTTAAACAAAGTCACAAAGCAACAAAACCACATCAGCAAAAGGAAAAACTTAGGAACAACGAGGATCCCGAAACTGGAAGGCAAACCAGAGCCTGGATGAAGAACAGCAGGTCTGAAGAGAGCAGTAACAAAAAACGCAGAGGCATTAATGTTAAAACCGTAGGCAAGGAAAACCCTAGAACAGAACGGCGCCACTGCTGAACCCTGCCAAATACTCAGGAATGGATTCCGAACCCTTTAAAAACCGCCCAGTGCAGAAGTGAAGGGGGCAGTCCCAAACTCATCCCACGATGCCAGCGTCACCCTGCCATTAAAGCAGGACAACGACAGCACAAGAAACAAAAGGTCACGGAAATGTTGCTGATGGCCACCGAGCAAAAACTTCTCAACTGTGCGTCTAACAACATCACAGAAATAGTCCACACCGTTCCTTGGATGGAAGTGAGTAAATGTGACACACCACACAAACAGAATGCAAGGTTAAAAATGCAGAGATTCTCTCTCTCTCTCTCTCTCTCTCTCTCTCTCTCTCTCTCTCTCTCTCTCTCTCTCCTCAATAGATTCAGGAAAAGCATTTAACATAGTTTAGCATAATTTCTCGATTTAATTTTTTTTTAAACTTCTCACGGAAAAAAAAATAACAACTGTCAAAACATAATAAGCAATGCTTTAGGAAAGTCCAGAGCTACTTCGTAAATGAGTGGGGGAACCACGGGAGCTGCTCTCCCTCGCTGTCATTTCAACTGTGAAGGCATCTTACAAACACTAGCAGGAGCAATCAGAAAGCAAAGGAATCAAAAGGTACTCAAATTGAAAAGAACTCACCTTCTACTGACTTCATTCAAGTGTCATAATGGCTTCGTCACAAACAAGCAAGTAATAGAACTTAAAAGCGAATGCTGTAGTAGAATAGAGCCAATGTACAAAAATCAGTTGCAATATTTTATGCCTAAAAAAAAAATATATCCGAAACACAGAGCTGGAAAGTGGACCGGAGAGATGGCTCAGTAATTAAAAGCACTGGCTGCTTTTACAGGGGACCTGGGTTCCATTTCCTGCATCTCTGTCTGTGGCTCCAGCCCCAGGGGATCTGACTCGCTCTTCTCTGCAGGTATGAAGCACACTTTTAGTCTGTAGACATACACGTATGCAAAACACCTGTACACGACTAAACAAACTGGCATTCAGGCAGAACATTGCACACATAATAAATAAATACATCATTAAAGATGTGTGTTCACTCAAGGACAGCACAAATTAAAAAAAAAATAAACATATGGTAGGGGAAATATTCACAAACCACCTGCGTGATGGGATTAAAACACCAAATCTGAGACTCATGAAGTTTCATCAGTCTAATCAATTGAAGAATTCTTCGAGCCTCCATCTCCCTTTAGTTATCAATTGCCAACAGCTCCTGGAATGCAGGGGGCTTCACGAGCCTCTCTGCCACCCACCCTGTTCGACTTTGACTTCACACTAGCCTTGTGCATGATTCCCCAGAGAATGTTAATTCATGTGAGCAACTGCACAGACGTGTCTAGCAAAAGTGCACGGCCCAACATCCATGCACACAACTGAACTCAGTGAGAATTAAATTAAGAGACATGAAGGAAATTGTTGGGAATAGAAAAAACTGGAAGTGGGGTGTGGGGGAAGTGAATAACACATTACATGCATGTGTGAATAAAAAGTCTTAATTTTTAAAAAATGGATGAAGAGAGATAAAAACAAAAAATGAAGCATTCTCAGGACAAATAAATGGAACAGGTTGTGATGTTAGGTCAAATAACCCAGCCTCGGAAGGAAAAGTACCATGATTCCACCCATGGTGGGATTTAGATTTAAAAGCAAATGATTAAGAAGGGAAACCATTGTGGGAAGGGAGTCAACCAGGAGGATAAAGAAGGGAGCCCGGGGAGGACAGAGAGGAGAAATGTGGCCAAAACACAGCACACATACATTATATGCATGTGTGCATTTGTATCATGTGTGTATGTATGTATGTCATATACATACACATGAGAATGTTGTAATAAAACCCATTACTTTACATAATGTAAAATTCAAAATATGGCTGGTGAGATAGCCCACTGATAAAACGGATTTATGGCAAGAATGTTCCCTAAAATGCACAAAACGCCGGCCCTGGTGGGTGGCACTATCTTAGATGTCCACATTTGAGGAAGGAGAGGTGGGCAGCATCTAAAGATCAATGGTCAGCAAGGCTGCTTAGCCAATGAGAGACTTTGTCTCACAATCCAAGGGGAAAGGCAACTAAAGTTGACCTCTGACCTCCACATTCATGTGCACTCACATGCACTAGTACACACATGTATGTGCGTGTAAGCATGGAAGCACATGTGTACACACACACACCACACACACACACACACACACACACAGAATTTAACGATGTTAAAGACGCTGAACAGACATTCCCCAAAAGTGGAATGCTGTAACTAAGAGACATACACACGCTTTCAACATTGTCAATCATCAGGAAAACGACCATTATTGAAAGAACACAACACAATACTTCTTCACACCTGTTAGGCTGGCTACAATAAAAAGACAAGACATTAAGTCATTGATAGGATGTGGACAAAAAGGAAGTTTTACTCCTTGATGGACAGACAGCGCCTTGCACATGTGTGCATTGAGTTCCAAGGTTCTGGTATGCACACAGGGGAATGAACACACTCCTGTCTGAGCGAGCAGTCACACACCAGTGTTCCCTGTAGCATATCAGAAGAAGCAAGAGAGGGAACCAACCTGAGTGTCTGCATTCACATAAATAAGAATTTAAAACGACATCTGCAAGAGCCAGTGGCAAATGGGTGTGGTCGGAATGCAGAAAGAAAATGGCCGGCAACACCTGGGTAGCCAGAATGGGAATGGAAAATGGGGAAACACGTTATAAACCGTGTTGCAAAACACTCCAGATGTCAAACACCGAACTTGAGACATTCGGACAATAGTTAGTGGGTTTCTCAGCTCCATCCCAGTTAGGGCAGAATTCTGACACCGTTCCCTGCTTCGCTGCAGATGAACACGGGCATTCTCTACTGCGATGCACTCGGCTTTAAGGGCTTGACTGCACCATAATTGCTCAGTAAACACAATGAGTTAGAGAGGATGGTCCATTAACAACCTATACTTTGTAAAGCTGAACAGTAGGTAGAAAAAGACGAATATGCAAAATGGCTCTGCTTAAATCACTTTCCAAGTCTTAATGTTTTAGAATATGTTTTATGAATCCCTGGAAAGACCATTCAAAACCTTTATTAAAACAATGAATTCTACAGTTTAAAGGGAAACACAGCCATGTTTATTTCAAGTCTATCTCAAGAAATCCATACATTTAGCAGTATTTCCAAGGCTATTATAACTAAAATATTATAAACTGTTTTAGAAATGTTGTATCAACAAACTTTAGCACACACACTACCCATTCCAAAATGGCTAGAACATATTTATTAGCAACTGTTAATTTCTTCTAATTGTTCACAAAGAACAATTAGTCCCCGTACCCTACACCAACTCTTGGCTATGGAGAACAGAGATAAGAAACTTGATCTCTCTGCCATGCCACCATTGGTCAGAAAATTCTCTATAGAAACAAGAATGCAAATGACAAATTAGGAACATGAAGCCCCCGAGTTACATATGCTTAAATGTGCCTGAGATGGAGGACGGCAGTGTTGACAGTTAATGACATGCCACTCTGTCACCTGACAGAAGATCACAAAAGTTTATTTCAGCCCAATATGATTTCAGCTCTGTGAACTCTCCGGATAGACGAACAAAGGCAATGTCCAAGCTTCATCTGCAGGTAGATTGTTTGCGACGGGGAACTGTGGGGAACAGGGCCTTAATCACCACGTGAGGAATTGTGTAACGAGCCAGCTTCCTGTTTGGGCTCTGATCATAGCTGGGTGTTTCTTCATTATCTGCCACGAGGCTGCCCAGAGTCAGACACAAAAGGGCCTTTTCCACTCATCTGTCAATTGTTTAAACCACGAGTCTGCATTTTATTATCCAGTGTTGTTAATTGAATAGACACTTCCACATATGCCTGTATTTATTTTCTAATAGTGTTACCTGAACCCATTTAGACATTTAGTACAATCTTGATCAATTTCCCCACCCAGCCTATTTTAAAGCTCAAATGCTACTACCATTGGGTGGTAGGTATTCTAACTGCCTGTCTCCACCTAGTGGAGAAATCAGCAGTTTGCACAGGAGTTGTGAGCTCCCCAAGGAGGCCAAGGCAGGGCAAGGTCAACTTCCATCCCTCTCAGGCTTGGAGGGCCCTGCGTTCATACCGCACTTTTCTGTGAAACCCAGTCTTGGACAGACAACTGCCCAGCCACTTCCTCCAGAACATACCTTAATGTCTGACACAGAGAAAGCATCTGTGTTCTTTCTTGGTTATTATTTGAACCCTCCCCCCACAACCAGCCCTCAGAATTCTGGCTTTCTTTCACCCTCCTGGTTTCCTAAGGTAAAATCCCAGCTTGTGTTTTGGCAAACAGACTTTGTCTCATCCATTGTAACCAATGCATCAGTGAGGATTGTATGACTGACCAAAACTCACCTCTGCTCCAGTTCCAATACTAATCCCCTTCTCTCAAGTCTGACCGTCTCTTGCACAGGCTGAGGAGTCTCGCCAAACACCGGAAGTCTGCGTTGCTCTCCATTCTGCCCACCACAGCTAGCTACCTTGCTTTCCTTCAAAGAGAAGCTCTCATTTCATCCATTAGTTTGCTCTGTGACACTGTGTTGCTTGTAGGCAACGCTCACTCCTCAGCCTGCTATTGTCTACATCCCCACCCCAGCCAATGCCCATCCCCACCCCAGCAGCCAATGCCCATCCCCACCCCAGCAGCCAATGCCCATCCCCACCCCAGCCAATGCCCATCCCCACCCCAGCCAATGCCCGTCCCCACCCCAGCCAATGCCCGTCCCCACCCCAGCAATGCCCATCCCCACCCCAGCAATGCCCATCCCCACCCCAGCAGCCAATGCCCGTCCCCACCCCAGCAGCCAATGCCCATCCCCACCCCAGCCAATGCCCGTCCCCACCCCAGCCAATGCCCGTCCCCACCCCAGCCAATGCCCGTCCCCACCCCAGCCAATGCCCGTCCCCACCCCAGCCAATGCCCGTCCCCACCCCACACAATGCCCATCCCCACCCCAGCAGCCAATGCCCATCCCCACCCCAGCCAATGCCCGTCCCCACCCCAGCCAATGCCCGTCCCCACCCCAGCACAATGCCCGTCCCCACCCCAGCCAATGCCCGTCCCCACCCCAGCCAATGCCAGTCCCCACCCCCAGCCAATGCCCGTCCCCACCCCAGCCAATGCCCATCCCCACCCCAGCCAATGCCCATCCCCACCCCAGCCAATGCCCATCCCCACCCCAGCCAATGCCCGTCCCCACCCCAGCCAATGCCCGTCCCCACCCCAGCCAATGCCCGTCCCCACCCCAGCCAATGCCCGTCCCCACCCCAGCCAATGCCCATCCCCACCCCAGCCAATGCCCGTCCCCACCCCAGCAGCCAATGCCCATCCCCATCCCCACCCCAGCCAATGCCCATCCCCACCCCAGCAGCCAATGCCCGTCCCCACCCCAGCCAATGCCCGTCCCCACCCCAGCTCCTTTTCCCAGATTTACGGCTATCTGATCGACCACTGGATTGGAACATCACAGGTATGTCCCCTGTAGCTGAATCTATCAGCAGAAAGAGTTAAAGAGTAATGGGGAGGGGCATCCACCCCTGCCTCACAACTAGCCCATCCTTGGGCTGATGCAGTGGTAACTGTAGTTCCTGCTACCTTCCGATGTCCTCAACGTCTGTGTTATGTTTGGAATACAGCTTTGGCAGTCCTTCCCCCTACCTTCTTGTTCCTACATTCATCCTGCCCTCTCTTCCAAAGTATTAAAGGGAGGAGGTTCACAGCCCAGCACTAAATGAACACATGTTCTCAGGACCTTGTGCAGAACTAAGTTTCTGAAAAGCTCTAGCCGCTGAAAAGGAAGACTTCTGTGATCAAGGCTAAGAATAGAATTTGACTGCCCACAAATAAACAAGAATACTTAGAAGGAAGTGTGCTTTATCTAAACAATGTACTTAATTTCCCCTCTTACCAGGTTTATAGTATCAGGCATAGATTTTTTTTTCCTGTGAGGTGGGTCACAAATCTAATCAAAGGGAAGTTGGTTACCCCTAAGCACAGAAACACTATTGTACCTAGCAGGTTGGTCCCAAAAACTTGCATGGCACCTTCTAGGACTATAAAAGCTAGCCTGCTTGGAGAATCCAATGCATGTCTGCCTCATTTCTCCGTGTCATGCAGCTAAGGTGTGTGGCATCTTCACTAAAATCTTGAAATTCACAAGGAAACACAAAAGACCCTACACAGCCAAGGCAATCCAGTGCAAAATAATGATGGTGGTGGTGGTGATGATGCTGGAGGCATGACCATCCCCAATCTAATCTAAGGTTATACCACATACACAGGATAAGAAAAGCAACATAGCACTGGCATAGAAACAGGCATGTAGATAAATGAAATGAACTAGAAGACCAAGATTTAAGTCCATTCAACTACAGCCATCTGATTTTTTTTTTCAAAGTTCCCCAAAATATACACACTGGAGGGAAAACACTATCTTCAACAAATGCTGTTAGGAAAATTAGGTATCATGCAAAAGCAACATAGCACTGGCATAGAAACAGGCATGTAGATAAATGAAATGAACTAGAAGACCAAGATTTAAGTCCATCAACAACAGCCAACTGATTTTTTTTTCAAAGTTCCCCAAAATATACACACTAGGAAAACACACTTCAACAAATGCTTAGAAAATTAGTATCATGGTGAAAAATGAAGCTACACAAAAATCAGCAACTTCAAAGAGATAACAACAACAACAACCAACAATAAATCCCTCCATATTAGACCTCCAACAAACAAGTGTCAGAAGAGAAGACACGACGTGAACTCATCATGCATCTGGCCCCTTTAGGGGTAGGACTCTGGTCACCCAGGAAACAGGGCAACGACGGTCCAACAGGATCTCAGGAAACCTCAAAATGCTGCTGTACAATGGAAGAAGCGATCTTTCCCACAGAATGAGACAAATCTTTGCCAGCTACACATCCAACAGACAATTAGCATCTAAAATACACAAAGAACTAAAAAGTTAGAAAGTAAACAGTGATAAAACAAACAAGCACTCAAAAAATAGACTTAGATGTGAACACAGGACTCTCAGCAGAAGAAACCAGATGGCTAATAAGTACGTCATTGGCTGTCAAGGAAATGCAAACTGAAATGGTTTTCATTTATTCTAACAATTCTACCGCAGTATAATAGGTATGCTATAAAATTAAGCACAGTATTGAATTCAATTTACTTTATACAGAGCTGGTAAGCCACCAACACACAACTTAATTATAGAAAATATCTATCACACTGAAGTATCCACCTCTTGCCCATTTGCAGCCATGAATTATTCTGACGTCTGCATTACCACTACCGTCACTATTATTGCTATCAGCGTCATTAGCATTACTATCGATGTCAGGGCGTGCACATGGTATGTACAAGTGTGGTGTACATGCCACAACATGGATGTGGAAGCCAATTCTCTCACCCTTCCTTTACATGGGCTCCGGGGAGTGTAGTCAGGCTGCCCGACACATTCATGTACTTATAGCACCCGCTGACCCATCTCTGGGGTTTCTATACTATGCAAATCTTACGCATATATTTGTATGTGCATACTGTTTTTGAGTTAAATTTATTTGCTAATGTGAGTGCGTATACATGACGTAGAACACACTTGAACGTCAGGGATTGAAGTAAGGTTGTCAGACATTTCTGTAAGTGCCGTCACCTATGACCCATCCTGCTGGCTTCCTAACGTGTATCAAAAAATGGTTTCTAGGAGATGGAGAGAGAGTTCAGTAGGTATTCGAGAGTGAGGATTTGAACTTGAATTCTTAGCTCTTGTAATACATCTGGGTGTGGCTGGGGATTGTAGAGACAGGAGGACCAATGAGGGTCACGGCTGCCATCCTAGTTACAAATTTAGTGAACGCTGTCGAGAGAAAATGAGGGCAGAAAGCCACACAGGACACTTGACATTCTCCTCTGAGTTTTACATGTGTGTGTACATGCTCCCAAATATCCACGTCCACACACGCGCACGCACACACACACACTCACACACGCGTGCGCACGCACACACGCACGCACACACACACTCACACACGATGCGCACACACACACCACACTCACACACTCACACACGTGCGCACGCACTCACACACTCACACACGTGCGCGCACACACACACTCACACACGTGTGCGCACGCACACACGTGCGCACACACTCACACTCACACACACGTGCGCGCACACACTCACACACGTGCGCTCACACTCACACACGCGCGCGCACGCACACACACTCACACACGCATGCGCACGCACACACGCACGCACACACACACTCACACACGTGCGCACACACTCACACACACTCACACACGCGTGCGCACGCACACACATGTGCGCACGCACACACCACACTGCGCGCACACACATGCACACACACACACACACACACAAAGACAGCATATGGATTTGCCTCTATGTTATATTAGATATGGCGTTTTATACATGGTTTCAATGCCTTACCATATTCTGTGTGCTTCTGAGGAAAAAAAGAATGTAAACTTACATGACGCTATACACATTTCCTCTGTAAATGTACATGGCTTCACTTTGAGCAATCGTGAATAACAATACTCATTTCCCCTGTATTTTGGTTTCAGCGCTTTAGTTTCCTCCAAGTGGAAAACTGCAGGATTATACGATAACACTGTTAGCATTCTCAGAAACTGACACATTCTTATGCCCATGGCTGAACCCTTTCACCCCTATCCATAGTGCATGGGGCTACAATCTGTCCATCTCCTTGCCAATATTTGTAATTATCTGCCTTGTCCCTTCAACCTTCCTAGTGATATCTCACAGTACGCTTATATCTTTTACTATGTCAAAACACATATAACACATGTTTGTCAATTTGGTCACATAATTTAATGACATATTTCCAATAGAGTATAAGCATAAACACAATTTCCAATAATTTTTATCACTCAAAGAGAAATTCTATAGCCATTTAACAAAAGGTTCCTATCCCTAAGTCTACTTGTGATTGTAAATGTCACCTGTAAATGGTAATTGTGTTTCATTTCATTTACGGATTATCTTCCATGAATGTCCTTTGAAAATAATGTCTAGTACATAGACACAAGACTCTTTGATGGCGTCTATAATATTGAGTTATCTAGTTGAATTATGTAAATTATTTATGTATTCTGGACACTGATTCCTTATCAGCTGTGAACTTGTAAATACTCTTTCCCACTCTTTGTCTTTATCTTTTTTATTTGTTTAAGAATAAAAGTTAAGTTCGATGAAATACAAATTGTTATATTCTGACAGCTCACTATCTTCCTGGAGTTATATTTAAGAAGCCAGGGTTTACTCGAAATTACGGCAAGTTTCTATAATGTTTTCAATGAGTTTTGAAGCGTCTTCTTCTCAGCATATGCCTATAAACTCTTTCAAATGGAACTCTGGGTATGGTGTGTGAGAAAGGTCCCAATTCATCATTTCTACCTGGATCCAGCAGAGCCAGGACAACTTCCTAAAACGATGCATACACAGCCCACAAAACTGCGTGTGCACCTTTTAAAAACAAGTAGTTCCTAAAGCAGGGTCCGATTTCACTCAGGCCACTGCATTAGTTTATGTCTGAGTGTCCTGTTTCACATTATTTTAATCCCGTCCCTTTGGGTGACTTTGCAGAATCTGGGGACACTTGCGTCTCTGTGGACTGTAGTGCCCGTGTGACAGTTTTCTGAGAACCGCCCGGGATCCTACCCCTGCACTGCATCTATACAAGCTGAAGGGCACACAGCAGGGTTGTAAAACAATTCTGAAAATATAGTACTCAAAACCCAAAGCCTCCATTTCCTACTCTAAATGAACTCCACACTTACTGAAAGCATGAAGTGAACAGGAAGTCTGGAAGTCACCGGGGCGAGAAAGGTAAGCCACAGGGACCAAGGGTCGGATGGAAAGACCGTGCCGGAGCCCCCATGCTCCACCCGAGTTTACGGCATCCTGCTCTTTAGGCTTTTGTCGCCTGTCTGGTTCACATGACATCGACTTTGTTCCTTCCCATCCTCTGACATGGACACGAATGTCACTCGATTTTACTCTTTCTTTCCTGGCCAAATAATTTAAAACTAGAAACCTCTTGTCAAGGATAGCTTTATGGATTTGATTTCATTCTACAGAATTTCCATAGAGTGCATGTCACTTTGTTTTAACCAAGTTCATAATTCAACTTCTGTTATTTCATTATCTTCAACATAGAGAAAATTTAAAACAGATTCCTTATTTTCTTTTTCCTTTTTGTGCATTTTAAATCATTTTTCACGAAAGCTTTTTTTTTTTTTCCCACACAGCATAATTTGATCATGGCCCCTCCTTCCTCAGCTGCTCTTAGAACCTTCCCACATCCTCACTCACCAATTCCGTAATTTCTAACTATACACAAATAGCTGTGTCTCCTATTATTTAGCACTCACTTAATTTCATTTGATTTGTACTTACTTAGTACATTATATAAAAAGTAAGATAAAAAATATGATAATTTTCACAAAATAAAAAAGAAGTCAAAAATTTCCACAGGTGAGGCCAACACTGTCACAAAGCTCCAGAGCAGACGCTGTCGCAGAGGGATTCATCAGCAATCTAACAGGAACTCCAGCAGTTTCCTACTGCAGACAACAGGAAGTACTTCCCCGTCTTACTCTGGAAGTGAGCATGACATCAATTTCCAATGTTGAAAAATGAAGAAAAGTGAACTAAAAACTGGTATCTTTTATGGATATTGATATAAAGCCTAAAACTTAAAAGAGCAGAGAAAAGCTAAAATTACAACTTAATAAAAATGTAAGACATCCATTACAAAGTTGTAGATAAGGTTGAACACCAGTAGATAGACTACTATGATAGATAATATTGCTTAAGAATAAAAATAATATATGTCACGGATATTCAAAAGCATGTGACATATTCAACATCAACTTTGCATAAAAATTTAATGTAACAGCAGTGCAATTAAATGCTATTTCCTGGGTAAGCAGATCATGTGTGGAATCGCATCCATGTGGGAGCATCTCCACCAGCAGGTTATTCCATAAAGAGATGTGTTACCTTCCCAGACCACATCCCTGTTGTGAGCAAAGATGATTCCGCTGTTATCTTTCTTGTTCCAGTTCTACCCATGTTTCGGTGCTATCAAAAACCACTAAGTTTGGGCTGAAACACCACATGCTTAGGGCAATAGCACACTGCCTCTCAAAAGTCCCTGCTTAGTTGAGAAGTCTGTTCCAGTCACTGCCTTGTGAAAACAGCACCTAAGATTCTGAGACAACACCTCATCCCAACCACATCTGATTCAACCGTCGTCACAGGGCCCACCACACCTACTGTGTAGCACAGAAGAGGACACTCTCCCTGGCTTGAACCCTGGAATCCAGAGGTCACCGGGAAACACAGAAGAAAGTCCACAAAAAATTAAGCCAAAGCCATTCTAATTGAAAATGTGGGCATGGTCCTTTACAATCTTTGTAGTGTCCACGGCGTGAGTTACAGATGACACAAGAAGCTTGATAATTCTGTCCCCATTACACATCAACAGTAACTTGTTACATTTGTTTGTTGAAATTCTAACCCCTGGGTTGAATCTTGTGCCTTTGGGAAGTAGAGAATTTTAGAGCAGATAAAATCATGAATGCTCCACCCTTGAGATTGGAATTCAGTGTCCCCAAAAACTGAGGAGACGGATGGGAGTCGGCCACCCTCCCCCTGTGAGTTTCTGCCTATGGGCAGTTACGGGTCCTCTCCGGACACCGAGTCTGCTGGGGTCTTGGCTCTTACAAAACACGCTTCCACCACATACAGCTACACATCTTGCGAGAGTCTACTAGGCCAACAGGAATAGATGAGTATCATATTCAAAGAACAGAGGAATAATCCAGTGACAAACTGAAAAACACAACTCATACCACAGACAGGGGCTAATCCCAGGCACAAAGACCTCCGGGAATAAAAACCTCTGAAAGGATTAACAACCTAATAGAGAAAGGGGAAAGATGAATCATTTGCAGAGAGTGAGGGAGATATATGGCTCATGGACACTGGAAAACAACCATCACTTTGCAAGATTCACAATGTAACTTAGAAGTACCCGAAACTCCATTCTTCTTTGGCAAATTACAACACTGCAGTTTTTCCATGCAACTGATGGGAAATAATATCCTGAAAAACTCTCTGAAGAGAAACATGGTGACAGGTATGGAGGAGAGAGGGGATATGGTGCAGCCAAACCTCGCTCAGGATTTACACGAAGCACACTCACAAAGATACAAAGAAAGCTAAGAATAAGGGGTTTCAACAGCTCAAGAGGGAAACAGTGAGTTCATGTATGAATACAGGATTGAATAAATTAGGATATAGTCTGTGAGATAGTACGTGTCTGTAGACACAGAAATAAGATCTACATGGGAGACACCCACTTTGTATCATTAGAAACAATAACGGTGTGTGGTAGGAGGGACAGACTGATTTGACACATGAACTTTTGTACAGATTGCAATTTCTGACATTGGGATGTCTTAGGCAATCACTACCATGCCAACGTCTAATCCCCAGGATTTTCTTCCCTCTTGATAGCCATGAAACTGTCTTGCCATGCATCATATGGTATCTTGGGTTTGATGGCAAAGGGAAATGTATTATTTTATGAGAGAAATGATTTATGTGTGATTACACACTTGCATTTACCGGAACATGCATAAAGGAAATGTGGAAGGAAAGATAAGAGAGAAGTGTCCACCCGCAGGACCTAGGGAGAAGGCGTGAGGAAGGAGTGAGAATACTTAAAAGTTTTCAGTCCCCGCTTCAGCCCACTGTAATCCTGAGAGATGTGGATGCATTGTTTTGAAAGCCAGCTTTAATTAAAATAAAATCTGATACCCCAAACCAATTGTTTCACAACTCTCACGAGAAACTATCTGCAATTACTTATCACACATCACCTCGCATGCCAACTGGAACAAGCTCTGAATTCAGTCCAGGCTCTGCACGCGTGATGAGAAACACACATGAAGTTACATCAGTGCAGTAGGAAGGAAGCTCGTGCTTTGAGGTCGGCAGACGCTAAATAGGGTGAGGCAGAGTGATGCTCTGCATCCGACATCGTCCGTCATGCAAGACGCTAGGACACGCTTTCGAGGGGACACTCCGCCTTCAGTGGACGGACTATGAATTAGCATATCCATTCTCAGTTCATGAAGTTCATGAAGTTCACTTTCCACATTAAATTTCTGATATTAAAAAAAAAGGCGAGGCCAATTAGAATGCACTCTGTTCCACGTGAACTTCTATACTGATTAAAAAAAGACAAAAACTTACAATACTCTTTTCCTCACACTGAAATAACACATGTGACTAAGATAGAACAGCCTGCACTAAGTGTGTGGGCTACTTACTATGTGCGACATAACCTCTGCCAGACCGGTTTCTATGTACCCACATTCATAAAAAGTTATTCACTGTTATCGTTAACTGCCAGCTTTCAGCACAATGTCACCTTCAATTGAAATCCACAAACATTTATCTTAAGAAAAATAAAAGGCAATTCTATGCACAATAATGACGCATATTAAATACTGAAACACACAGATAAAGGGTGACGGTCTACTCATCAATAGGGAGGACTATAAAGGTTTTATAGAGGTTAAACAAAGCAGGATCATAGGGAGTGTGATGGTTATTCACTATGTATAAACCTCCTTGCCAGAAGTATCTGGGAAACTTATTTGATTTTAAAACTAGGAAAATGTAATTAAAATATTTCTTCCTTATTCATTAATGAGCAGGGTATCTGCTAATTGTAAGGCCTAAAAATTAAATCTGTTTTAGGAGAATGTGTTCATGCACTGATCTAAAAGAGCACAATATACAATTTCAATCAAGATATAATTAAAATTCTGGATAAAAAAAATAGCAAACATCAACATAGGCAGTGAAAGTGATATTAGCCATAATAAATCTGTCTTTGAATAGGTTGCCGGAATGCATTGTATCACTAAATGACATTATCAGAAAATACATTTAATTGATATGAATCGTTCATGACAAATTTAGCTCCTACAATATTAAATAGAAGATAAATTTTACTGGGGAAGCTTTAATTCTTCTAATCTACAGAAAAAAAAAGTTTTCTTTTTTTCATTTTTCATTTGGGAAAAATTATACCAGCATACCTTAAAGATTAATTGGTGCAAAGTAGTTTATAAAGCATGCATGCTACAGGAAAAAGAACAATCATGGTCTAAAACTACACTAACAATACTTAGGGAAAATATTGGGATTATTGTCTAATATTATAAAGTACTGAAACCCTATAATGAATATTTTAATTCTCACATTGAATCGGATTCTAAACTAAAGCTTGCTGAAATTCTTAGGTTTGCATCAATACAGCAGAACCATTTTGCGTCCTAAGGGTGTCAGAGATTCTACTAATTTTGATACAACCAACTGCACAGACAAACACTTCCTGACTCGCCATCTGCAGAACTGGTTTTCAGTCCCCGTAGCCTGGAATGTAATTCAACATTAACCACAGCATTGCCTCGTTATTAATGTGTTAGTGCCCAGAATTCTTTGGCAGTCTCCCGGATCTGTGCCTATGACCTAGAGAGAGTTCTTTCCGCCAAACAGATCTAAATACCAGGCTTCACGTCCCTGAACACAATATGCTTAAGACAACACAACACCCAAACACCCAAGTTATTTAGGAATAAATGTATTTGTATAAGAAAGACTGTAGCATTCTCAGTAAACCAGCATTTTCATTTGTCTCAATAGGTTTAAAAGCATAACAAAGTGATTTGTAGAAGCTATAATTTAACTTCCTTCCATTCAGACTCGTTGAATACTCACAATAGTCTCATTTAGCAACACAACTGCCCTGAAATAATAGAGAACTTAATTATATTTTGCATTTCAAAGTACTTTCTACATGGAAAACAATTTTATGCAACTTATATGAGTATTCTAAGATAAAAGAATAGCCAAAGGTTATATGTAAATGACTAATTATCTAAAGGAAGCAAAACAGATTTACTGCTTGCTCTATGGTAGTGCATCTGCCAGGCAAAATAGGATTCTAAAAGTAATAATATAGTCCGCACTTTTGTGGGTTGGATGCTTCACCTTGATGATGAAATGGAAATCCTCCTTCTGGGAGTGGCACTGATCTCATATTTTTCGATTCAAAACTTTGAGCCTTATATGTTTTTAAAAGTCAGTAACTAATCATGAAGACAGTTAAAGGAGGTTTCCAAATGAAATGAAGACTGCTCAAGTTTTCATCTGTGCAGACTTCGCAAATCTTGACCACTATAAACTTAATTTTGATATTTTTGTCATTCTTAAGCCCTAGAATCCAATGCTTGAGAGGCGTAAGTTGATATC
Organism: Cricetiscus sungorus; assembly: GCA_030556225.1. NCBI lineage: Eukaryota > Metazoa > Chordata > Mammalia > Rodentia > Cricetidae > Cricetiscus > Cricetiscus sungorus. The sequence goes on along the minus strand of JANBXA010000007.1, from coordinate 153,495,968 downwards.
ATTCTTTAACAAAATAAGGTAAAAATTGGTAATATAATGACCTTATCACTATATCATCTTTTTATACCAACATATAGTGTGCAAATACACATAGACACAAAGACACACCATGCAAAACAGCTTTGTCAATGTGTTAATTTAAAGGTGTAGGGTTTTAGCTTGACCTCCAGGGTCCTTACTGAAGGGCTGATTTTCCCGTGCTGCTGTTGTAAATTTTAGTAAGATCCATAAAGTTTTGAAGAGTGTGAGTTTAGAATGACATCTCGGAACCACGCACAGGGTTAGTGGTTCTTCAGAAACAGCTCAGCGCTGAGTTTGCTGTTAGACCCTGTCACTTAGTAATGTCAGACGGGGCAGATATAAAGTCTAAGCCACACATACAAACAACACATGAGCTCAACTCAAGGCAATGGCAGTCATGACAAAGTGAGCAAGGGAAGAACCACTCGGGATTAACTCTGCACAAAGAGCCAAGGACAAGTAAGGAAAGCTGAGAGCTGGAGGGACTTCTCCCAGGGAGAGCACATCGATTGCTTTTCCCACACCAAGTGGGAGCCCTGAAAACATGCATGCAATATCATCGTACAGACTGAGCAGCACATTCCCGTCCTTGGGAATATATATGTTCATACACAGACACGCATGTAGCAATCACTGGAAAAGAGGCCATACATTTGAGAGAGGGCAAGGAGGACGTATGAGGGTTTGGAGAAACGAAAGCAAAGGGGAAAATGACGTAATTATATTATGGTCTCAAAATATAAAATAACTAAAAAGTTTTATGTACTATACTACACTTCACAACAGCAATAAATAGTAGAAATAATGACAAGAACAGGACGAAATGTTTAACCCCAACTCATGTAAATGTTATTTTAGGATGGTAAATAATGAGAAAGATTTTAAAGATTAAGAGATGAAAAACCTCTTAAATGGGTAATATATACCATGGTGTCAATTATGGGGGGAAATGTAGAAAAAAGAATGTATTTGACATAGCTTGTACATGCATATAATAATGTCAAAAGAATACAGCTAGAGAATAAAATTGGTTAGCTGCTTGGATAAAATGAAGAGGCTGGACCAGAATATAATTTTGAATTCTGAAGCTAAAAGATACGATACCTGTTATAATTGATGTGAAAACAAGGAAGAGAGGCACAGTGTTAAATTTATGTTAGCTCATCTGCTAGCCAAATAAAGATCCTCCGAGTAATGACAAACCGTCCGTCACTGGAATGCTGCTCAGTGCTGAAGGCACACTGCCTGTGTTTGCTTCCGATAAAAAGAAAAATTACTTCTAAACAGTCTCTCCTATTGCTAGAATAAAACTTCATGATACCAATTTGCCAAAGAAACGGAAACTCTGTCTATGAAAGGGGCTCTAAGGGGAGAAGATCGTTCTCCTCCACAGCTCTTTGAATGAGCAGAAACTGCCCACCTTGGACCTGGCTGTGGAAAACACTCCAGCTCAGATTGCTGCCCATGCGCAAAGGCGGAGCTGAACCACAGCAGCGTGTTTCACTCTTAACATAATTAATGTGCAATAGTTTAGAGTTCAAAACGAGAGTCATGAGTGAAGCTAATACAGCGTTCACTTGATACACCGTAAAGAAAGTGTGGCATAAATATAACTAAAGGACAATTCGTGGCATTAAATGACAAGGAATTAAATCACACTAGGATTATAAGCACCTCAAGGAATCTGGAAAGAAGTGAATGGCACGGTCAGCACTGCAGAAGGTGTCTTCTGGATAAAGGCAGCATGCAGGCAGTGCTCTGACGCCTGACGAGGACGGCACGCTGCACGGGGGACAGGAAATGGACCACAGAGGCTCTCCTTCCGATCACAGCCTTTTGAACCACAGCAAGTGACAGAGTTTGTGCACAAAGCCAGGATCATTCGTTCAGTGTATTAACTGTCGCACATCACGGATAAGGCAACTGAGTTACTGTGAACGCAGCACTATGGAATTTGATATTAGTAGAGGGAAAATTTATCCTATATTAAATATCAAATAAGGGATTAAGGAAAGTTTATCCTGGCATGAAATTACCTTAGGGCCGAACAATTCATAATCAGTCTAGCTAAAATCATCATACTAGAAGCATTTTCCCTTACGATAGGGCTGGATGGATAGACTCCAAACACTCACGTTTATGAGATGAAGCACCCGTGAAGTCTGCACTGGGATTAGTGTGCACAGGGATGGCCCCACGCTCTACGGGCAACAAAGACTTGCACAAGTGCAATGGTAATTCTAACTGTAGGATGGTAGTCAATAGTCATCAGTTACAAAATATGGATGAAGTTAATACAGGACACTGGAAGTTTAACACTTTGATAGTCAACTTTTATTGTGTTAACCCCAGTGTCAAAACTCAAGCTCTTTTCAAACCACTCCATACTAATTCATGCAATATATTACAATACACGAACACTAAACAAGCTTAAAGACGAACACAATAATGTATGTGTTCACACAAAGAGCAATCGAAAGCAGAGCCCATGGATTCGGAAGGGAACAAGGAAGAATGCACAGGGTGGCTTGGAGGGAGAAATGTGACTATACTGTAATCTCACAAATAAAAACAACATAAAAATACACACACACACACAGGAACACACACATGTATACACACACACACACAGGAACACACACATACACACACGTCAGCACACACACACACAGGAACACACACACATGTATACACATACACACACACACACACACACGTCAGCACACACACACACAGGAACACACACAGGAGCACACATACACAGGAACAGACACATACCACACACACAGTAACAACACACATACACACACACACACATACACAGGAACACACACACAAACACACGTCAGCACACACACACACGTCAGCACACACACACACACACACAGGAGCACACACACATGTATACACATACACACACACACACACACACAGGAACACACACACATGTATACACATACACACACACACACAGGAACACACACACATGTATACACACACACACACACACACATACACAGGAACACACACAGGAACACACACACATACACACACGTCAGCACACACACGCACACACACACACACAGGAGCACACACACATGTATACACATACACACACACACACATACACAGGAACACACACATACACACACGTCAGCACACACACACACACAGGAGCACAGACACGTACACACACACACACACACGTCAGCACACACACACGTCAGCACACACACACACACAGGAGCACACACACGTACACACACACACACACGTTAGCACACTCACACACGTCAGCACACACACACACACAGGAGCACACACACGTACACACACACACACACGTCAGCACACACACACACACAGGAGCACACATACACAGGAATAGACACATACCACACACACAGTAACAACACACACACACACAAACACACACACATGCACATATACACACGTCAGCACACACACACACACACACACACAAAGGAACACACACATACCATACATACACACACACACACACACACACACACACACAGGAACACACACATACCACACACACAAAACACAACAACACACACACACACACACACACGTGAGCACACACATACCACACACACATATACAACACATACACAATACACATACATTCACACACACACACACACACACGAGCACACACATACTACACACACAGAAACAACACATACAAAATACACATACACTCACACACACACACACACACACACACACACACACACATGAGCACACACCTACCACACACCCAGAAACAACGCATACAAAATACACATACACTCACACACACACACACACACACACACAGAAACAACACATACACACTCACACTCAAAATAACAAAATATTTTAACAACTTAAAAGAAAACCACTGTTGGGAAGAGATATAAATAGAAGAAAACAGTCTGAGGTGTACAGGAGTTTCTACCCATGACAGTAACAAAATTCAATGCCTATTATTCTTTATATTACATATAGACAACAATAAACACAATTAAACTTAGTGAAATCTGATACATTTAAAAGGGATGCACCAGATAAACACTTGGCATACGCTAACTCTACAGCATAATCCTTTAAAGTTGGCCACAACCATTCCTGATGCTTTTTAACAACTATTAATCAGGATGTTCTACAACTGATGAGATCCCATAACCACCGCTGGTAAGATGATGAGTCACCTCACCCGTGACTGTAAAAATATCATGCTGGTCAGTGACATGCATGTGAAATAAAAACCTTTCAACTATTCAATGATGATTTATGAAAACATAGGTTATTACATTTACGATTTTTAGAATTACGTTAAAAATTTAATGTGTTTCTATTTTCTTTGTATAAATATGAATTTTATACAATTAAGTCAATCTTTAAATAACCTGATGAAAGGCCTCTCACTAAAAATAGAATAAACATTCTTGGTGGCATGGGAGCCCTGTGTGGGAATAAGCGAGCACTGCTCTTTCTTCCTAAGTGCTACATAAGACAAGGGTTGACCGTGTCTTCCCAATACAGAACCCACGGCATAATCCCACTACAAGTGGGTGCTTAGGGTTCATTGTAAGTGGTCAATTATGAATCAAACCTGCTGTCATTTAGGTTATCTTTGGAATACATCATATTGTAGCGTGTATGTTTTCCGCCAGCCTGCCAGCCCGCCAGTCTGGGCCCACAGCAGCGCCAGCCCCCAATAACACTCAGAGACTCTGTATTTGATACAATCCTGTTGGCCAGTTATCATTATTGTTTATGGGCTAGCTCTGCCTTAAGCATTAACCCATTTCTACTTATCTAAGTATTTCCACGTGGTCGTCTTATGGGGAGCCACGGCGGGCATCCTGCTTCTTCCCCGGGCTACATCTTAACTCCTCCCTACTGCTTTCTTTTTCCTTCCCCTGGGCTCCTAGCCCCGCCTATCTTGTTTCCTATTGGCCACGGAGCTTTATTAACCAGTATGAGAAATATATATACAGAATAACATCTCCCATCATCATATGGTTCACTGAGCTTGGATTCTGAAACCTGACAGAGTTAATTCTGGATTATAGCTTCTCCAGTCACTATGAGGCAGCACTCCCCTCCAGACTGCACAAGTAGGAAAAAGGGAACCCTGTATCTCTTATGGCGAGGATTATATACTATTTTTGCCAAAAAGCCTAAGGAGCACAATATTCTAGAAAGGTCTTGTTAAAGATATAATTAAATTGCATATTAATATTTTTGAAAACTTGAGGGACTGGAATGTAACTGAACTTATGAAGGAAATAACTCTGCTATAAGAAATGAACTCAGCACGTAAAGAATCATGGGTCATATGGAGAGCAGAGTGAAAATGAGGTTCCCCGTGCTGACAAATGTGGATTTTGCTGTCAGACTTTCACCAAGACGCATGAGATTAAATCACTCAAGATATGTAAAAATAAGTGGAAAAGACTTCACTTCTTTTAACTATTAATACAGTCAGACTGTTTTTGTTAGTCACGTGTATAATTATGAGAACGTCTTGATTTGTCTATGCATGGTAAGTATGACAATTCAGGCTCGGGGCTGGACAGCCAGTGGTTAGGAGCAATTGCTATTTTCCATGGACCAGGGTTCAATGCCCAGGAACCACACGGCAGGCAGCTCAACTATCTGTAACGTCAGTCCTGGAGTATCAGACACCCTCTTCTGGACTGTAGACACCTTCGTGTGGTACACAGACGTGCATCCAGGCTGGACACTTATACACACTTTTTTTAAAAAGCACAAACTCCGATATTCAGAGACACTGACGACAGCACTTGTCAATCAAGCCAAGCTTGAGCACGTATCGCGTGTGATGTAGGTGACAGTCAAACTACATGTTCCCAGCACCTGTGTAAAAGAGAGCAAGCAGCAATAACGCATTCACCTTCCAGTGCGTTCATTTCCGCTGACCAGCGCCCACTTACCGTTTCCACTCATTAGCATCGTGCAAAAGAAAGTCTTGGCACTAAGTGGAAGGTAAGTTACTATAGCAACCGAGTTGAAGAGGTAATATCAAAGTTGAAGTATTTAAAGATTTTAAGAGCCCTTGAATTTGTGTCTTATTTAATAGGAGTAATAGTCATAGGTGTCTGATATTAAAATTATATTGTAAAAGCTATAGTCAAGATTTAGAGAAACCTAGGTGTCAAAGAATAAAAGGCAATATGCTTTGCGGTAAACCCAACACATGGCTTTGCAAGTTATTCTAATTTTAAATAATCCTTACATTTTTGGAAAAGAACAACTTTATAAAACAATCACAAAAGTTATAAGGAAAAATTATCATTGCAGGTAAACCAACATTCTGTCCATCACAGAATCATAGCAATGATTGTAGACTCATCCCCACGTAGACAATATGAGTGAGGGTCTCACACGGTGGGCACGTGACCCACCCAAGGAGCAGTCTTACTCACACAAGACTCGCCTCTGCTCACATATTTACTAAAGTGCGCCGACCATCACAAGCACACACATTTACTTTGAGAAGACATGGAGATCAGAAAACAAAAACAGGGAATTTCCTTCCCTTTATCACTTGAAAACATCGCTAGCCAACCAGTGTCACCAGAATCTCTGGGTGTCATGGAAACAAACTTTGGAATAATTCTTAAATAAACTAAAAACCATTGTCTAACTTGGTCTCCAATAGTCAACCAAGATAATGTCATGTTTACTGTGTGCATTAACATATGACATTTTCCTACAACATTTAATGTCTTTCAGTTGAATGTATTTAGTAAAATTTAACTGAAGAAAGATCTACAACATATTTGAACCGTGCATGCATTTCAGCATAACAGGTTCTCAACAGCAGATCTGTCTGTTTGGGCAGAGGTGAACAAACCAAGAATATGACAGAAAAGACTATCTCCCTGTCTGGGACGAAACCACGGGCCATGACAACTGCGTTCATGGGCTGTGGTGTCTCACAACAGTAGGATAGCTCTCACTCGTTTTCTCTAATACTTTCCACATCCGCCGAGTATTTTGGAAGCCTTTAACATATCATCAGACTTCAATATGAAAACAACAAAACAGCATTACCACTCTGAGGTGACGAATACTAAACAAAATCCACTTGTATTTAAAGAGGGAATATTAGACATGTAAATAATAGCTTTTTTTTCAAAGTAAACATATGTTTTATTTTCAGGTAGTGAATAATTATATTTTTAATTAAGCTGACTTAAGTGAAGACTCATATATAAATTCAAAACTGAACTTAGTTACATGTCACAATGCCCTCTTTTTTTTTTTTTTTTTTTTTTTTTTGGTTATTTTAGACAGGGTTTCTCTCTGTGTGTAGCATTGCAGCCTGTCCTGGCACTCACTCAGTACACAGGCTGGCCTCGAACTTGTGTATCTGCCTGTCTCTGTCTCCGGAGTGCTGGAATTAAAGGTGTGTGCCACCACCACCCAGCTACAAAGCTCTTTATAGCGATAATGAAATTCAACAGAGCACTTACACATGGTCAGATGCAAGGAGCAGTAAAGTAACTGTGCATCTCTGCACGGCGTTGCAGGAGGGGGACTGCATCTCTGTACAGCGTTGCAGGAGGGAGACTGCATCTCTGCAAACTGCTGCAGGAGGGAGACTGCGTCTCTGCACAGTGCTGCAGGAGGGAGACTGCGTCTCTGCACAGTGCTGCAGGAGGGAGACTGCATCTCTGCACAGTGCTGCAGGAGGGAGACTGCATCTCTGCATGGCGTTGCAGGAGGGGGACTGCATCTCTGCATGGCGTTGCAGGAGGGGGCTGCATCTCTGCATGGTGTTGCAGGAGGGAGACTGCATCTCTGTAAAGTGTTGCAGGAGGGAGACTGCATCTCTGCACAGTGCTGCAGGAGGGAGACTGCATCTCTGCACAGTGCTGCAGGAGGGGGACTGCATCTCTGCACAGTGCTGCAGTACAGTAGGGGGACTGCATCTCTGCATGGTGCTGCTTTAGCAAAGCTGAACTTTGTGCACTGTGAGGACAGATATCTAAACACTGCTCCAGAAAACAGAAGGACAGAAGCCACCACTGGTCCGCTTGTTTCCCGGTGGTTGGGGAATCACACCGTTACCAGTGGTCTTTCCTGTCCACCGCCCACCATCATGATTTAGGGCTGTACTCTTTGTCCTACCCCATCTGCCAGGACCAGAGAGTTCCTCGTGTGTTTGTAGTCACTAAGCTCTTTCACCTCATTGATGACGGACTGGACAAATATTGAGTCCAGGATGAGCAGTAACTCGGAAAGAGAGAACTCCAGGTCCCAAGTACCGTAAAGCAGGCACTGAGTTATATAGAAAACACAAGTTTGATCCATACAAACTCATTCTACAACTCTGCATTGTTTCAATTAGCTTTACAGATTTTCTTATACAAGCAATTGCATTGCATAGGCTCATAAAAATGCAGGGAAATGTACAGCAAGTAATTTACCAATTATTTACCAAATATTAGAATATTATTAATAGAACAGTAATAGATCAGTAAATAGAAACTAAGAATTTTATTGTATAAGCTATACAACAATGGATATGGCTACTTTGTTCATCAGTGAGTATGCCTTTCTGTTGTTTTCCACTAACCAACACATCAGAAGACAAGAAACTGTGTCTTCTAATGTGCTTACATCATCAGATGATATTTTGTGAAAGCGTAACCCTTCTTTAACCAATATTAGAATTACAAGGAAAAGCATGACTAATTCTGACACAGAAGTGCATCAAACTGACCTGGCTCTTTAGACAAAACTGGGAAATCAAATGATTAAGAAGTAGCAAATATCTGAATCACTCTCCCCCACAGAAACAGTGCTCTGGAAATAGGTATCCTCTGAAAGCAAAATATACACATGGAGCTGTCTTCATTTCAAAAACACTGTTGTAAAACAGCACTCCTACACCATAACTAAACATCAAAGGAAAGATATTGCTGATTACTTAACAAAATTAATATCAGTATTTACTATGAATTTTAATACTGTCAAAAAAACTACAACTAACATATATATAGATGATGTCTTGAAAATATTGTGGCTGTCAACTCTGAATTTTTGGTTTGTTTTTGTTTGGTAATTTTGCTTTGTTTTGATATGTATTGAGACAGAATTTCTCTGTATAGCCCTGAATGTCTTGGAACTCGCTCTGTAGACCCAGGCTGGCCTTGAACTCACAGAGATCAATCTCCCGAATGCTGGGATTAAAGGTGTGAGCCATCATCACCCAGCTCAACTGTGCAGATTTAAAGATAGAAAGCTGCTCAATGTTAATGTGTAAAATTGATTTGGTAAGTCTGGACTTGAAAGAGCATATGCATGAGTTAGCAGAGTGCCATGACTGCTCCCACCCTCACAGAGGTTAGAGAATATGAGTGCTACCTCTCTCCGTCGAGAAGCCCAGCAAGTCTGTTTGATCTTCCAAACCACAGCAGCCACCAGCAGCAAGGATAAAAAACAACTAGAAAATAAAAGCACAGATAATTGTGTTCAAAATACACTTGAAATGTGCAGTAAGGAAGAGAACTTGTCATGATAAATACTTCAGAAGAGCTTCTTCAAAATCAACTCACTGGTCTCTTTGTGAGCTATTCTTGTCCCTGGTTTATAAACCAATAAAATCACTCAGGAAAATAATGATTAGTATCTATATAATGCACAACATTTCAGAGGACACATTCCACCAACCGTTTCAACTGGACTTTGCCTGTAATTTAACTGAATGTTTTTTATCCTATCAACAGACTCATTTCTCATTGATGATAATGGGAACTTTGCACTCTTTGGAATCTCCTATGCAATTTTGTTTTCTTTCATCCTTTTTAATCCACTGTACGATAAACAAATGCTGGTGACACTCTAGGTTGCTCCATTAAATGATTGCTTGCCCTTAAAATTCAGTTTAAAGGGCTTCCAAGATGGCTCTGCTGGTTAAGGTGCTACTTCCGGAACCCTCATGATAGAAGAGGAAAGCCAACTCTTGAGAGCTGTCCCCTGATGTCGCATGTGACTGTGGCCTACAAGCATACCCTCCCACAAAATAAAGTTGAATAAGTGGGTATTTTAAAAACTAATACATGTTTGAGGAATGCACTTCTCTTTCTCTCTTTTCGGGTTGGGCAAATAGCTGGGTGAGAAGACGTTTCCCTAATTACAGTATGACCCCTTGCTTAACCACAGCACTGGCAGAGGTGGAGGGAGGGTTTGGGAGACAAACACAGGATATTAATTTTGCAAATCTGTATCCTTAGTACTGCCTGAATTACAGCATATTATCATTAAAAGGGATTTAAGAGATTATTTAGTTCAAAATCCTGCCTAGGATTACCAGAAATCCCTGGTAAACTAAGTCTGCAATTTACCTAATTAGACAGTCATCCGGGAAACTGCTCACTCACCAGTCAACGCTTCCCACTCTTAGGTAACTAAAACTATGGGAATGTACTCATTCTGACCACTTAATACCAGGTCTGTTGAGAGTAAATCTGAACCGCTGTGTCACCATCTTATATATCTGAAAAAGCCTCCCTGGCACCCTCTGGCTGAGAAGTTCCCAAACAGGTGTGCTTTAGCCTCAGGGAGACATTTTTAAGTGTCTAGGGGCATTTTTATTGCTGTCATTTGATTGGCATTGTAGGATGTTGCTTAACCACTTAAAATATACAACATGCACATATGCTCTCATGCATACACACATGCTCACACACACACAGACACTCATACATACACACGCTCATACATACATACTCATACATACACACGCTCACACACACACATGCTCATACATACACACACACTCATACACACACGCTCATACATACACACTCATACATACACACACTCATACACACACACACTCATACACACACACATACTCATACACACACATACACACACACACACACACACACTCATACACACACATGCTCATACACACTCACACAGAGAGAGACAATGTTTTATATGCACAGACTGCCAAGGCTGTCAAAGTTGAGACACTCTACCTGGATCTTGGTTATTTCCATATGAACTGGCTTCTCACGCTACTGTCAGATTAGTAATGTTTAAACTTGGTACTTTAGGGTCTGAGGGTCCATGTTAGTTTCAGTGAGATCATTATGTCCTTACATTTTTAGCACAAAAGATACAAGCTTGCCATTCCAGTGACCCCCATTGAAAAACAGTGACACGAATGACACACACAAGTGCCTGCGGTACTCTGTCCCGCAAACACTCTGACGATGCCATATGACGCCCCGTGTTATTTAAAGATGAGACGGGGTGGGGGGGACATGAAGAGAGTTACTGGGTTTCCTATGCTTCACAAGTATTAAAGTAGAAGTTTTTCCTCTGATATTTTTATTTCAGTTAAATGTAAAAGCAGGCAATCTTATCAGCCTTCACTTTTAATCTGACCACATTTTTGTTATTCCTTTCCTTACGAGCAATTACAGTAGTAGATGACAGCGCACATGCAGAAAGCCATTCGTATTAAACATAATTTGTGCACTGCCGCGTATTTCATTTGTTGTTCAGAAAAGTATTTATGCCACAACAGGTGCATGATTACAATTACCAGCGATGAACGTGTCAGATTTCTCCAAGAAGATTTAAAATTCCTTCTCACTTAATTAAATTTCCTGACTCCAATAAAGAGAATCGCTCCTAATAATTAAGGACAACATAAACATGAAGCCTTTGTAATCGTTTTCTTTGGAGGAAGAATACAAAATTCTTCTTCCAGACTTGTACCCAACAATCCCCATGGAGTTCAAGTCGGGAAGCAGTCAGATTGATAGTGCTACATTAGCCTGTGGTGACCCTTCCTGGAGACGTAAGAAGTGACCGAATTTACACTTCCCAAATCCCCTGGGAAGCATCATGCGTGATAATCTGCATTCAGCTCCCACCCATTCCAGTTTTGCGTGAAGAGAAGTAAACTCTGATTGCATTAAGTCATTGAAATGTATTGGTTTATATTTTTAAATTGGCATTTACTTATCGTTAAACCAAAAGTTTTAATGGGTAGCATCAAATGTCTGAGCCCTTCATTTATTTTTCATTGCTACTCAGTTTTGGGTGCATTCTTTGAGATTTCTTTCTCCATAAAATGGACTTTGGGATGGAAACTGGGGAGACCAGATACTTGTGCTTTCAAGAAAAGAGGGAAGAAAGGACAAGGAAGGGGGCAGAGAACAGAGCAGGGAGGGGGAAGGCAGAGGGAGGGAAGAGCGGAGGGAAAGACGGAAGGGGAAGGGTGGGCAAGGCATGGGAAGAGAAAAGAAAAACTGCGTGGTCTGATAGAGTACCAGAGTTCTCAGGGGTCCACCGCATCCACGTAATGCATGTAGTAACAGAAATAATAAAGAAGCATGCAAACTAGAGAGAAGGTAAAGACTTAGACGTTTAGCGAGGGATACGGCAATCGGTTAAGCACGGCCTTTGTAAAGTGGTAATATTTTTACAGAATCCCTAAAACATGTAGCACCCAGACATGTCATGTAGAGCAGTGGTCTCAACTTTCCTAATGCTATGACCTCTAATACAGTGCCTCATGCTGTGGTGACCCCAGCCGTAACATCTGATTGTGTGGCTGCAATCAATCGTAATGTAAATAGCTGATATGCAATATCTGATATGCAAGACTGGTCGTGACCCTCTGGTCTAGAACCACTCATCTAGAGAGGAACCCAGACCACAATATGACAAGATCCTGCACTGTAGCAGCAGCCAGGGATGAAAAGGGACTCCAATACAACAAAAGACGAACCATCCTCCCAATGTTTTATAGGTTACAGCTTAACTGAACATAAGCCATAAATACTAAATATTTGAAATTAGTTTGCATACGTTATTCTTGTATTTTACTAAAAACCTGGGAAACTAATATAGTGTTAAGATATGGGACTTTACTTCACTTTTAAAATTACTTCCCTTTATAACTGATATCCAAAAACATCCTTCTAATGACGTGCCAACTCCCTAACACATGGGGACATTATCCTCACCAACTAAAATGCTAACAAAATAAACCAATTCAAGAACAGTAACGTCAAATGAATTGAAAAGAGCTTGGGTTTGTTCATCTGTCCATCTGCTGAGGGTTGAAGACTAAATGAAGCCACATGGATCATAGGAAAAACAGTACACTGGTTGCAAAAATCGCACAGCACGCTAGCTAGCTAGCCAGCCACTCAGAAGACGTCTCATCTAAACTGTGAATCCTCAGAAACCCCGGCTTCAAGTGCTGACCAGCTCCAACAAGTGGTAGGTTTTACAGCTGACCTCACACAGTGTAGACAAAACACAGGTGCACTAAACACACTGCATAAAAATACCTTCGGCCCATGTACATAAGGTGTATATAAAACATACAAAATTTGAGTTTGGATGTGGGTTCCATAACCAAGCTATCTCCTTACATATGAAAACATTTCAAAATGGGGTGGGGGACCTTGAGTATCTTTAATAGGGGTAATTACCTTGTACATGTAGGATACTCTACCAGTATGAAAATTTCAAATACAAGTAATAGAAAACCTAACTGGCTCGGTATAAGGGCATGAATCTTAAACAGACACTCCCGAGTATGACCTTACCTCTGTAGCCAATGGGAGTCCCATGAGACTGGTTCCACTACATCTTCCCTCACTGAAGGAGATGAAAGCTCTGGGGCAATTTCTTTCACCAAGATTACAGAGACAGTTCTCAGCTGCTTGGGAGAAGGGCTCACAAAACCTGGCACCCACCCAAGCTTACCTAAGTGGTCAATGGTGACAAAGCCAGGGCAGACCGGAGCTTATGTTAGTGGTCTATGACTGACAAACTGCCAATGTAGGCAGGACAGTTTCAAACTTCCTGCTTCACCAAAAAGTCTTTCAGATCCTCTGGACCTGTAGGCTGAATATGGATGCCCAATGTTACAGAAGAATTCCAGGCAGCCAGACGTATCTTTAGAAAGTTGCTTGTAAATCACACCCTGCTTACTCAGGTAACATTATTTCCTTCTAAGGCCTTTGATGGAGTTGAAGACTAGATAGTTATAATTATTGTCTTCCTTAGCCATAATAGAAAATAATTAGATACAAAATTTGAGACTCACTGAGATAAGATAATTATTTTCTTTAATTTTGCCAAATACAATTAGACTAAATATTATAACTGTAATTCTTGATTGATATCTGTTTTGTTACATGTAATTTTACTATGTAAAAGTTAAAACCATCTTTTTGATTAGACGGAAAAAAGAGAAAATATGTGTGGTGCCCTTCTGTGTGCTGTGTATATGTTTTATTGCCATTAACCAATGGCAAATAAAATAAAGAAGCCGATTCAGCCAAGATCCAGGTAGAATAGAGCCAGATGGGATGAAATACGGAATAATAAAAATGGGTGTTACGGCAAGTCTCCCTGCCGGCCTCCCTGTCCTGCGGCCACGTGGGCCCACAGCCGCGCCAGCCCCAAATAACACTCAGAGACTCTGTATTTGATACAATCCTGTTGGCCAGTTACCATTATAGTTAATGGGCTAGCTCTGCCTTAATCATTAACCCATTTCTACTTATCTAAGTATTTCCACGTGGTCGTCTTATCGGGGAGCCTCGGCTGGCGTCCTGCTCCTTCCTGGGCTACATCTCGACTCCTACCAACTTCCTCTCTCTTCCTCCTGGTCTCCTAGCCCCGCCTATCTTGTTTCTTATTGGCCACAGGGCTTTATTAACCAGTATGAGAAACATATATACAGAATAACATCTCCCATCAAATGGGTTAATTTAAGTTGTACGAGCTAGTTAGTAATAAGCTTGGGCTAATAAGACAAACAGTTTGTAATTGACATTAAGCCTCTGAGTGGTGATCATTTTATAAGCAGCTGCTGACCCCAGCAGGTGGGTTGCAGGGCCAGTGGGAAGAAAGGGTTGGATTGGCTTACAGGTTACAGCAAAGCCAAGGCAAGAGCCTTGAGGAGGGAACTAACTGGAAGTGTTGACCGTGGAGAAACCCCTTACCCACCTCTCTTATACAACCCAGGCCTCCCTGCCTAGGAATGAGCCGCTCAACGTGGGCTGGGCCCTTCAATATCAATTATCAATTAAGCAACGCTTCAAATGAGGGGCCACAGGCCAATCTGAAGGAGGTAATTCCTCAACTGATATTTCCTCTCCCTAGGTATGTCTGAGTTTGCAAAAACTTCACAGCAACTAACTAATACAGTGTCCTCATAAGAAAGGGAGCCAGAGAAGTCACACACCTTTGCTTTTCACAGAATAGAAGAAAACCCAAGAGGTTAAGAACAAGAATCCAGCCATTTTCCCTCTTACCGAAGGTCCAAATCCGAAACCACAAGTGCTGGGGCCATGGTCCGTTTAGCTTTCAGATCTATGAATTAATGCCTCTCTCTCTCTCTCTCTCTCTCTCTCTCTCTCTCTCTCTCTCTCTCTCTCTCTCTCTCTCTCTCTCTCTCTCTCCATGTAGACCATTGGGGTTTAAGTAAGATGAAAAAATGCTCTGTAATATACAATTTGCTGCAAATCAAATTGTTTCTCAGACTTTTTTTTTTAAACCCCTTAACAAATTCTAATGCCACAGCACCTTCTCTTTGGTACCTGTAATTAATCACTAAAGAGCTACTAAATAGCTTTAATCCACAAGAAAGCTGATGAGGGATCAATCTCGTTCAAATCAAATGGTTGCTAAATAGACACAATGACAGAATTAAATGAAGGATAGGCAAGAATTCATAAAATCCAATAAACATATCTCCTTCTTGAAATTCATGAAGAGATACAGCTAAGTCTCCCAGAAAATAAGGGACTCACACAGGTCTGCGGAGCATTTTGGAAAAGTGGGTGGTAGGAGATTAGGAAGGCTAACACGGAAGGGTAGTATTCCATGGTGTGCCTTGACTGCTATTAATCTGGGTAATATCTAATAATTCAAACTTGTGACAAGAAATGACACCAATCAACGTACACAGTGTCAACGTACACAGTGTCTCTTCCATACTGTTTGGGTTGGTTTAGAATTGCAGCACTTGAAGCCAGGCAGCTGCATAAAAAGCTTTTGTTAAAGCGTTCCTTTGATGTTTTAAACAAGCACATGCTCTCTTTCAAATCGTCTGTAAACCAATGTTCTGTAACATAGGAGAAATAAAGAGCACACAGCTATCAAATTATCAGACAATACGCCCACAGAACCAACACCACATTGGAGAAGTATGCGAAGCCATCCTCACCTGCACAAATCATACTGATTTAATACCAAAGCTCAGTTTCCCATTTCTGGATCTCATACAAATGGAATCCGAAAGTGTTTCTTCTGTTCACTTGACTGTCTTTCCTGCAACACTCTGCCGTCCATGTGGTTCCGCTAACATTATTATTTTTTCATGTTTCTACATTATTACATAGCATGGTCCTACCCTTTTTGAGCATTTGGGATATTTCCGGTAAGATACAGTTGCTTAAAGAGAGGTGATTCAGACAGCAAACCAGAGCACAGCAAGTGACAGTGCCTCCACAGTGCTGCTGGGGCTTTTCCAGGACCTGAAGGATTGCTCGCTTCGTGTCCTCGTCAGCACAGCGCACTGTACGCCTTTGGATTATCTTCTCTCAGCCACCGTGGTCCTAGATCAAAGTCCTTGACACATTTAGGTTGAACGCATTTCCATTGTCTATTTGGTACAATCTCTCATGCTGAGTCTCGGGCTATTTATTATCGCAGAAGGGGTGGTGGTGTCTGTTTTCAGACATGTGATATATGCATCACATCCACAAAGACCTCCCCTTTCCATAAGAGACAACTGTGACATGCCATGATGTGACTTGAAGTTTCATGATAATAGAGCCTTCTGATAGACATTTGACATAACATTTGTAGCACTTAAGAAAATCCCCCACTTTAGGATTATAAAGGTTAAGTGGATGGCACAGAGTCTTTACTGATTTTACTGCCTCTTAAAACTTATGGGTATGCTTAGACGAGGCAGTGATCAGCTGTCACTTTTTTGTCATCCAGAAGGAAACAGACCTGTCACCTGATGGTAAAGCAATCAACGCTGACGGTCCTGGACATGACAATGTAAGTTAGAAATGGTCCCTTCAGTCAGAGCCATCCTATAACTTCCTCAGAGTTCCCTCAAAGTTGTCTTTCTTTGGCTACTTTGACTTCCCAGGGTTTGTTTATGCCCTGTAGATGATATTAATATTCTTAATTATATTTTGTTTCATCTACTCATGGGCTGTGTGTACAATGCACCCAGGTGATTTCTGGAGGGCAAGGGGACTCTCCCTACTCAGTCTGAACCAGAGCTGAGGTCGCAGACCCTCTGCTTTTATTTCTACGATCAGACCTTCCCTCCCATGTGAAACCCGAAGTCAATGCCAGGAGCTCTGACACACAGGATAGCACAGCTTTCCTCTAAGCCATCTCCAGCTCTCTGTGGTTCCCCGGGCTCCACAACTCCACGCCTGAGCAGCAACCATGTTCATGACCACACCATCCTCTGCTCAGTGAGAACAGAAAGACCGCAGTGGGTGCCACACGGGCCTCTATAACCACACAGCGAGCTTAACTCCTCTCCTGTGAAAGAGCTCCACAGCTACCTGCTCTCAACCACGTTCGTCATCCGCTGCTCGTGTCCTTGCTCTGTGAGGGAAGAGAAGAGAAACCCTGGGAAGAGCCAGGGAAGACAGCCCGTGACTAAGCACCGGCCGCCTCCCAGAGGATGGGCGTTCAGTCCTTAGCACCGATTTCAGGTGGCTTACAGCGGCCTGCAACCCCAGTTCCAGATCCTGGGTCACACAGCCCTCTTCTGGTGCCAGAGGGGCATCTGAATGTGGGACGCAGGGACAGGCACACTTTCGTAGTCTTGAGCTGCATGGTTCGTGCAGTTATCTGGCTCCTGGGTCTGTGTTAGAACCCATGGACTCCACCCACCACTGAGCATTCGGAGACACAGATTCGGAGACTCCGCCTTACAGACCCAGCAGCTTTACACACAGCTTTATCCAAAGCAGCTGTCCCAGCAGACAGATCTACCCCATAGTTCAAGTAATGTGGGGTCTGCAGTGAGAGAAGAAGATGCAATCTGTCTCCAAATGAAGCTCTCATACCGAAGACGTAATCTTGCAAAAGCGTCTTAAACACAGGATCACTAGTGAAGGTGATCATTTAGAAATTAGTGTGTGTGAGTGTGTGTGTGTGTATGTGAGTCTGTGTGTGTGTGTGTGTGTGTGTGTGTGTGTGTGTGTGTGTTAAAAAGATGCGAAACCTCTGAGCCCTCGTGCTTTGCAATTCAATATGAAAAGACACGGTCACTCTAAGATAGCAGCCAGTATTGTGAAGATGGATGTACTTACAACCTCTGAGCCACAGTTCTACTTCTAAGAAGCTATCCTACAGGAATAAAAAATTGTGTCCATATAAAACATAAAGAAAATATTTTGTTTGCTGATACTTGATTCATAATTGCCAGAAAGTATAACTTCTGCCTCTCAATGGGTGAATACACTATGATATGTCCATTAAGAACTGCTAATCCAACAATGAACACAACAGGCTCCTGATACAAAAACAAACAACCTGGACAAATAAATCTCAACGGAAATATGCTAAGGGGGAGCAGCCATTAGAACGGCATTGCCGGATGAGCAGCGGCCAAAGAACGGGTCCGTCTGAGCAAGAAGAAAGCAGTGGCCCGGCGATCGAGCCCTCTGTGGGACAAAGGACAAAGTTGGAAATTACAAGAGATTAATTATATGACTGCCCAGGCAATGAGTCTCACTGCACACAACTTACAATGAATCAAATGAAAGCGAATGAAGAAACAGATAATGGGGAAAGCACAGGCAAATAACAAGTCCTCACACCCAGCTAGGACCCACACAGAATTAACTTACATCAATCGGGGCTGGTAACATGAGGATCACGTCACGATGTACCTTGAAGACACTGTCTGGATCATAAATGTTACAGGAGGCTTTAAATGATCAGGTTATATGGTTTAACTCATGCCCTAAAACATTACTTGGGCCCTTTTGAACACAACGCAATTAAGAAGAAAGAATTAGGGTTGGCAGGAGATTGAATAGGAAGGGATATCAGCTGCTTTGTAAGTAACGGGATAAGGCATGGAGAAGCCCATGAGTTCAGCCACAGAGTGAGGCGTGGAGTAGGTGAGCAGTGAGACGTGGAATGCACTGAGTGAGTCATGCAGTGAGGCTCTCTGTGAGAAAAGACACAGAACGAGGCAGGTCCTAACAGCCATAAAGACCTAGAGACTACTGAAAACGAGGCTGATTGCCGGGACAGCACCCTCACTGGAGGGCAGGCTTGTGCGGGCGTAACTGTGAAGTCAATGACAGAACTCTTTCTGATTTGTCATTGGCGCTCTCGGCCTCAGCATTGTGGGTGGCATGTGCAGGGTTTAATTCACCATAAAGCACACCGTCGCCAGGCTATTCCCATCAAATTAACTGCACTGCTTCGTAGAGACAACAGGGCACGGGCATCTATTTTCTTCAGTAAGGACGCCAAGGAGAAAACCCAAGGGTCAATTTCCGTACAAGGAGAGTTTGCCTACAGACTCTACCCAGGGAGGCGCAGAGCCCCAGGTCTCATTACATGGTCGTCACTGTCACCCGCGGTCACTGAGGAATTCAGCAGGGTCACCTGTGCACTGCTCAGCATTCACCGTGCTCTGATGGAGATGGTTTGGGTACCAAACAGATTGTGTGAATTGGCCTTGGCGGGAAGAGGAGAGAGAAAAGATCTGAGGATGAATGGGGATAGGTGCCAGCAACATTTAATTGAAAAAAGGTTACACCTTTCATACTGTGTGCTTAAACACAGGGCTAAGTGGAGAAAAGGGCATGTGAGTCGGGGTGTGGCTTGAGGTCAGGCTTGACAGCAGGCACCAGCATATGGTAATGAAAGGGGTACAACTTCCTTGCTCTAAAGTCAGGGAGAATGACTGCTTTAGCAAGCAGGGACTTTCCTTAAGCCCCACGGGGAATGGATACCTTTATCCAACTGCCTGACCTTGGGAAAAGGATTTCTTCCAGGGAGCAGACACTATGCTACCATTTCTTAGTTGTACTATATGAGCCTCTTCCCCTCATAATGCTCCCCAAAGGGAGTGTCCTGATGTCTTACTCTTTTCCCATTATTCTGATTTCTCTGTATCTGTTATCTGCATCGCCTTTAGTGGCCTCGGGCTCTGGATCGGAATTGTAGGAGTCTCATCCTTGGGTCAGATGTGTCTACTAAATCTCTAACCTTTCTGTTCTAGTGTAATTAGGAGGGCACAACGGAATTCCTGGTTCCATGGTGGTTGGGATTTCCCCCCAAACTATTATTTTGTTTAGAGAAGCTTAAAATGTATACATTTTAATCCTTTACCAAAGCCCACACAAATTTGCCAGAAGGAAAGGCATTAATGGTGAGAATTACTGAAAATAAGAGTAAAAGGCACTGGAGGGGGGTGGTCTGCAATGTCACATTGCTGGAACTCTGCCAAGCAGCCATGGTCACCAAGCCGTCCACGCCACATCACTAAATGAGAAAGTGTCCTACAGTGGATCCTATGAAGCCATTTTCTCAACTGAGGTTACTTCCGCTCATAAGCTGACATAAGACCAGCCACCACACAAGAGAAAGGAAAACAGTTGGGTATTATCAGCTACGAGGCAAGAGGGACAAAGATACCGGATGACCTAAAATATCGCCGTGGCTTCTTGTTGGAGTTGGGTGTTGAGAAGGATGGGGGGTGGCAGGGGTTAAATCCTAGCTAACCTGTGGCTCACAGCAGGGCACATGTGTCTGTGAAGCCATGATGCAGAAGCTTCCCTAGTCTTTAAGTGTGAGACTGGGACATACGCAGTTGAGCAACTGCTAAATTTTACCCCAGCCTATAAATCAAGGAGGGAAAAGCAGTGACAACTTCTGCGGCCCTGACAACCTAGTTCAGACGTTAGCCACACCCAAGGGACAATAGGATTTAGTGGCACCATGAGAAATGTGCCTGACATATTTCCACTTAACATGCTTCCTCGACTAATACAGACTTTTCAGGTTGAAGAACATTTGCTATTCCACTTCACATAACAGAGAAAAGGAGCTATTGTAAAACAATCCCTTTCATTTCTGTGATCATTCACTAAAATATTTTATCGCATCCCCAACAGCAATAAGAAAAAACCTTAGGTCCTATAAATATAAAACGGCTGAGAGTTGGAGGAGCTGGGTGACCTACTTAAGACGGCACAAAGAGCTAAGGTCAGAGCCAAGCTGTGTCTATAAATGATCTCCCTGGCACTGGCCCAATTGTGATTGCCACCAGAAGTCTCCAGAATAAGGAGGTACAAAAAGCTCACAACACAGTACCAGAGAAAGGACCTCGCATGCTGACTAAGCTGAAGGCGCCGCATCCACTCACAGGCTAACACAGTACCTGGCCCCACACAGCAGCAGAGACAGGCGACCTGACAGGGATGTCCATAAACATTAACTTTTCAAGTTTAGCAGTAGCCTTCAAAAACCATAAGGTAATGGACTTCAAAATATCCCGTCTATGCATTTTTCCTAACAATGAGATGATTTTAAATTATCTAATTTACATTTCACTACCAGAAGAAATTTAAATGACAAAGAGCCCATCAAACACATTTGATCATACAATGATTAGAATATTTTAATTCGCTTTGTCTATAATGGCAACCTAATAAAGGAAATCATCTCTAATATATGGTGTGCACTGAACTAGTTTTCCTTTGCTTAATAAAAGAGCTACTGAATTTAAACATATGTACACAAATTCAGGGGCTCCAAACCTTAAATATTTAAATAATTTACATGTACACTCATTCGCCTGTGAATTTTCACAAACAACTGAACTTTTTAGTACATCTTGATCCGTACTATTTTGTATCAAGTATTTTCATTTTAATGCTTTAAGTGACGTTCATCCAATTGCAACTTCTAGCTTTATCTAAAAACACCCTGAATCTCTGTTACTATCCTTAAGTTATTCTAATCTAAGGAATAAAATCCTAAGACATAAACATTTTAAGATGCTTCTCCGAGATCCACGTTTAGGTAAATGTTTAAAGCAGGAATGAATTTTCTGCACCTGTGATAGTAAATATGGTACTGGGCGTTAAAACATTAGCATGGCTGTACACACAGACAGGCATGGTGTCTTTCAGAGCAGTGACTAACAAGACTAACAAGGATTCTGAAAATGTAGGCAAAGAAACAGAGAAGGTGAAGAATGAAGAAAAGAATTTAAAACTCTGACTGGCAGGTGAAGATGAGAGAGCAGACATGGTATGTATGGCCCCATAGGTGACGTAAGGCCCATAGGTGATGTAAGGTCCCATAGCTGACGTAAGGCCCCATAGGTGAGGTAAGGCCCCATAGGTGACGTAAGGCCCCATAGGTGACGTAAGGCCCCATAGGTGACGTAAGGCCCCATAGGTGATGCAAGGCCCCATAGGTGACGTATCAGGCCCCATAGGTGACGTAAGGCCCCATAGGTGACGTAAGGCCCCATAGGTGACGTAAGGCCCCATAGGTGATGTAAGGCCCCATAGGTGACGTAAGGCCCCATAGGTGACGTAAGGCCCCATAGGTGACGTAAGGCCCCATAGGTGACGTAAGGCCCCATAGGTGACGTAAGGCCCCATAGGTGATGCAAGGCCCCATAGGTGATGTAAGGCCCCATAGGTGACGTAAGGCCCCATAGGTGACGTAAGGCCCCATAGGTGACGTAAGGCCCCATAGGTGATGTAAGGCCCCATAGGTGAGGTAAGGCCCCATAGGTGACGTAAGGCCCCATAGCTGATGTAAGGCCCCATAGGTGACGTAAGCCCCATAGGTGACATAAGGCCCCATAGGTGATGCAAGGCCCCATAGGTGACATAAGGCCCCATAGGTGATGCAAGGCCCCATAGGTGACGTAAGCCCCATAGGTGACGTAAGGCCCCATAGGTGATGCAAGGCCCCATAGGTGATGTAAGGCCCCATAGGTGATGTATGGCCCTATGGGTATGGCCCTATAGATGATATATGGTTCCACAGAAGAATCAAAATAGATTGTAGTACATAGGTTGTAGTACATAGTAGATGGCATGGACTATAATCTCCAGAGATGCTTTTAGTTATTAAATGTACTCAGGCATAGGCTGGCTCGATTCAGTTCATTCACAGATGTTTTCGGGGTCACTGCCACTCCTATGAATTTCCTTCCATATGCCTCTTGGCTCCACCACAAAAATGTTGCATAAATGCAAGAATATTGCATGAACTTGAATTTTTGAAACCTTTAACATCTGTCTCTAAATAGGAAGTATCTATAGACTCCAGTGGAAAAGATGCCCAGAAACTAAGCAGACCCTGAATGATTCATTGCCTGGTGTTTGGGAACAGGGAGAATATTGCACACTCTCTAAGAACTGGGTACCATGAGTTCTTCAAGGCCAAATCAGCCCAGACACGCTGGTGGTTGGCTGAAAGCCACACGTTGGTCCTGTTGACACTGTCACAGGGTGTGGCCTCATAGCCCAAGGGGAGCCATGTTTGTCTGATTTGAACAAAGTCCTAGAACACACTGCTGGGATACACATTCAGAACGATGTTTACAAATGACTCATCTGAAGTCCCATAGCACAGACACGTCATCTGGAAGAGCATCTTCCCAAGCCCAGCGTCTGCACATTTACAGACATGACAATGCAAATGAGATCCCCTGCATGTCTGCTGGCTTCTGGGTACTAAGGGCACCATCCTCTCTCTAAGAAACACATGTCGATCTGCTACTGAAAACGTAATCAGTTAAAAAGACTCAACCCACAGATGTCCGTGTACATTATAATACACAGAATTTTCCACAGTTGTTTCTGTGGTGATATATTATTTATGATTTAATAAAGCTTGCCTGAAGGATCAGAATGCAAGATTAGCCATAGTCATAGAGGCCAGGCAGTGGTGGCCACAACTTTAATCCCAGGACTCAGGAGACAGAGACAGATGGATCTCTGTGAGTTCAAGGCCAACCAGAGTTACAGGAGAGTGAATCAGCCTAAAAGAGAAACAGAGCTCACGCCTTTAATCCCAGCACCAGAGAGGTCTGTAAGGAAGAAGCAAAGGGTCTCATGCGAGATTCAGTTTCCAGTCACAGGGAGGACAGGATCTGTTTTAGCCTTTGCAGAGGTGAGAGCTACTGGCTGGCTGCTTTACCTCTCTGATCTTTATTTGAACCCCAATATCTATCTCTGGGTTTATATTATTCATCTACAATTTCAGTTTGGAACTTTTTTGTCTTAAGAACTTATTTTAATGTGTAACAGAACTAACGGTCTGGGGACGTGACTCCACTCAAAGGCATTTATAGTGCTTCTTGGCTAGAAACTCCTTCAAAGCAGAAATTACATGCTGTCTTACTTGCCACACATTTAATACATCACTAAGCACAAGTGCTAATTCATCAATAAAGAATTTCATTGATTCTATTCTAGAAGATTTAACTAATCCACAAGGTATGTGTATTATTAATTTCATTAACTGTAATAGTTTTAATTTAATGGTTGTCTTTGGACTGAATCCACTGGCCACAAAACAGTATAAAAGATCTTACAACTACATTCAACTACAATGCATCTACTCTATAGGACATACATAATATGCATTCAAAAAATAATAGCAAGATATGTAGTTGACAAATGATCTGACAGGCAGAATACATACAGACACACACACAGATACACACACACACACACACACACACACACACACACACACACACAACAGGAGTAATAAACTAAAGGTCAGCAAAGACAATTAATTACCTGAAGAAGGTGACAAAAAACTGCACAAGATCCATGATTGTATTGTGTTGCGAAAATGCAATCTGAAAAATCAAAATACAGAAAAATGAAATTTACTGATCCTAAATTCTTCAAAACCTGTGTTGATAGTTCACAGCATTTGTAAATGATATTTCTAAATAAGCAAGACAGTTTAAATCATCATACCATAAATAAAATATGTACATGAAAATGTTACCTAGAATACCAAATTATTAAATTGGTAATGATGATCATTATACAGATTATGATGTTAAGCAGTTAAGATCTACTATAAAATTAAACCAGACATGTAAGCTATGAGTTCCATGTGAAATACTATGATATATTAAATGTACCTAAATAGAAACTTGCAGTTGGTTTCTTTATCTAAGTAATGATCATATTTATAATTATCAAAGTTGATAATTACTTATTTAAAAGAAACTCAACTATATTATCGGAAACCAGGAAATTTTACAGATCTTTGTCCACAAAAGTGAAGTGCATACATACATACATACATTTTATTCTGCAACACTGAAAGAAAAATGCCAATTCATTTTTAAATTCCACATTAGTAATAAATAAACCTCACAATGTAAACCTAACAAAGTATCTAAATTTGCTCCCCTCCAGTGAACATCATAAGTCCTGAACTATTTCATCCTTCTTTAGAAACTATTGTGTACCATGAGGTGATAACAGTGGGTTGGAAATAACACCTCTCATGATAACCGCATATGTTTCAGAAGACTGTAGAGCAATGTTTCTCAGTTGTCCTGTACTGAATGATACTGACAAAAGCATCTGTGTCATAGTGTCAGAAGAAAAAGAGAAATAGAAATAAAAAATATAATAAAAGTTAAGTCTTAACATTAGTCATAGCTTAGATATGATGTACCAAATACTAACCTTTTATAACATATAAAATAATCAACAACAATGAGTATCCATACATAGCTGAAGCTAAACTATTAAGACATGATCATGGCTAGCTTGTTTCTTTTTAGTGATCTTTCAATAATATCTTTAGAGGACATATCAAAATAGATTAATAGTGTTGAGTTTTCTCTTAAATTTTAAACAGCCATGAGACTGGGGGAAATGTATGACAATTCAGACCCTGCATGAATGACAGAGAAGAACTGTAATTCTGAGTTAAGAAATACATAGATGCACCCTAAGCATGTTCCAGATTTCAGCGTGGCCTCATTGGACAAGAAGGAGCGAGAGAGGTTGTCTGCAGGTTTGATTTTTGTGTGTGTTCTCTATGTGAAGGGTCAGTATTAGTGAGTATATGCATATGCCTGCACTTGTGCACATATGTGTGAGAGTGTGCATACATGTAGGTGCACACAAAAGTACATGTATGTATGCGTGTGGATGTATGTGCATCTGTGTGTGCATGTGTACTGTGAGGGAACCAGGCTGTGAACACCTGTGAGTATTTGGGGTGACTACATCACCACTAGCTGTAGCTGCACCATAAGCCCCTGTTTGAAATTTTTAAATTAATTAGTTGACTAGTTAATTAATTAATCAAAACCTTAAGTCAATTAAGCAATTAGATTTCTGGATTACAAATGCAAAGTAAAATATATAACATTCATGTCCAACAAGTTTCTAAGCAATTGAATTATAAACTACGGTATAATTAGAGTAGCTAGAGAAAAAAGACGAAATTTAAAAAAAAAAAAAAAACTTTTTAAAATAGAAAAGATATTTAAGGATTTTATTCCAGGTTAGAATCTGGTGGAAATATAGTTTATTGAAAATTATTTTAAATGCTTTAAATGTTAAGAAAAACTCCAGATATTGCAATTAAGAACTATCTGGGTGATCTTTTAAAGGTAAACTTTTTGAAATCTGACTAAAGAAAACGAGCAGGATTTGGGGAAGTTATAAGATAACCTCAGAGAGCACCAGGGATGCTATGAGACAGAAGGCAACTTAAAGAGAGCATCCAGTCAATCGCAAGGACACAGAAAGGAGCTGTGCAGGATTGAGCCAGCACAGCCTCTCCTGCATGAGGAGAAAATGTCACCACAGACGGAGAGGAAGGAAGAACCCCTGTGCAAATGTCTTAAATAACAGACACCCGGAAGCATTCTACCAAACATTAAATGCCACTTAGGATCTCAGTGGGGAGTGGAATTTACAAACATGGAAAAGAATTCCAGTCTCGTTTGAAGTCACAAACGTCTCTGTATTTCATAGACACAGGAGAGGAGTGTTCTGAGCCACAGTGTTATCAGGAACAGAAAGGAGATGTGAAATTAGACTAGTTAGAAACGCCTTGCCTTTCGCTGGCCACCTCCCGCCCCCGTACTCACAGCAAGCATGAGAGGGACTGCAGCCTGCCCCAGGGTTTACCATGATGTGCAAACTGAAATCTAATAGCATCCCTGGCTTGTGTGAAAATGCCCAAATCTTTCTTATTTTGTCATTGGCAGAGCATATACTTAACTCAAATTTTCGAAGTGTTAGTGCTTCTCATCATAACTCTACTTTGCAGAAACTTCTGCAAATAATTTAGCTAAATGGTCTAAAAAGTACTGATATTACCACATTTGCTTGTTTTATTTAACTCAATTTCTTCACAAGTTTGTTGTTGCCTGGGTCACGCAGGGCAGAGAAACCATATGAAAATTATTTATACCAGCTTGAATTAGAGTCTGTGCCCATCTAAATTTACTGTAATGCCTTTGGCTATTCCAAATACTTACACATCAATTAGGAAAACCACAGTCTTGTTAATAAATGGCAGACACATACAGGTGACGAGAGAGTAACACTGTCACTGCACAAAGGCACTGGCAAGTGTAGCACTCAGTGGTGAGCACGCTTTTTCAGAGCATACGCTCTGCCGATCTCTCCCACCTGTGCCCACCCCGCTTTGCCTGGGCACCCCTTGCTTTGACTCTCTTTTCACCCTGGTGACGGTGGTAATTATTTTAACTCTAGAGATGCGGCAAGTCAGGGATATAAAAACTGTGCCAGCAGTATACCATATATTTAATATTCCAAAGCTCTCCACTGGCTAAGCTTCTTTTGCTACTTTGAAAACACAGTTTTACTTAAATTTTACCCAAAACTGTTTCAACTGTGAAAAATTAATTTTCTCTATGCAATTCTCTAGTTTTGCAAATAGTAATGGATCACATGTTTTTTAAATTCTTCTGGCTGCTGACCGCTGTTTTGCTTCATGACGCTTTGAAAGTTCAGGCTGTGGCATGACTATAGCTCCTCAGCCCACCTTGTCGCTACATTGTATCGTTGTATCCTAAGCTGGCATGGCAACAGCTACACCTGAAAATGCATTAAGCTTCTCGGCAAGGCCATGGTGCAGATTCATAAGGTGCACTTCTGGCCTCAATGTGCTAAACCAACAGCACCAACCATGGCACCCCCGCCATCTTTGTGAGCATCACTCTAACACAGTGTTTGATGCTTCTGTAACTAACAGGAGTCTCAGCAGAAGGGTCAACCAGTAAAGCTACCATCGCCCGCATGTGTGCAGCTGCCCTGCTGCCCTGTGCCTGCTGCCCTTCAGAAGAAAACCGTGGTTTAAGGTGAGACACGTGCAAAGTACCTGTATTTTTCAACACTTGCCGGAAACATTTGAATAACTGAAATATATAGGTAGGATTCCGCAAATTATAGTCGTGATGTGAGACATTCAAGTGCTCTAAAACTTGAATCAGCTACAGTCTCTATCTCTACCTATAAATCAAAAAAATTTTGAAGTTATTCTGTGAGATATACATGGTTCTTGGGTTTTTTTTTCTTTAATTTCAGCTTATATTCAGAGGACGAGCTAAGATACCAAGACCAGGAGGTAATAATATGTTTAAATATTGAAATTCTAATTCAAGACCTAGATTGATGCTTTAAACACAGTCTGCCTTTCATAATATGGAATATTATGTGAGGGAAAACTGGTAAGGATCAGGGCTCTGACAAAAATGTCAATGGGATACAAACCACCATAGCAAGAACACGCCTGAAGAAGCCGCTGCTCCCTAAAGAGCCACGGCAGTCACCGGCTGGGACGGGGAAGGGGGTCCCCATTTTCTTCAGTGCCGTAGCCACGGGTTCCGTGTTCACAACACCATACCCATGGAAGATGGAAGCAACTCTAATTAAAGCGGTCGTCACAAAAACACAAACAAACGGTAGGAAAACAGGAGGGGGGGTAGTTTGAAAGGGAAAGTTGCTCATAGGCTCAGATATTTGAGTGCTTGTCACAGGGTGTGGCACTGTTTGGGAAGGATTAGAAGGATTGGGAGGTGCAGCCTTGTCAGAAAAGGTGTCAGTGAGGGCGGGAAGGTGCTGAGCCCACGGCAGGCTTGCGCTCTGCCCCCCCTCTCTCTGCTGTCTATGGATCAGGATGTAAGTTCTGAGCCTCGGTTCTGCCTGCATGCTGCCGTGCTCCCTGCCATGATGATCATGGACTAACCCTATGGAACTGTAACGGCCCCCAGTTAGATGTTTTCTTCCATAGGAATCATCTTGGCCATGGTGTCTTCACAATAATAAATCAGTACCTAAGACAGGGGCTTACTGGGTAAGAGAAGAGGGGAGAGGATGCATGGTGCAAGTTAGAGAAGAATAAAGTAGGAACAAAATATAATGTATACATATATATGCATGAAATATAAAGCCATATAACAAAATATAATATATACATATATATGCATGAAATATAAAGCCATAAAACAAAATATAATATATACATATATATGCATGAAATATAAAGCCATAAAACAAAATATAATATATACATATATATGCATGAAATATAAAGCCATAAAACAAAATATAATATATACATATATATGCATGAAATATAAAGCCATAAAACAAAATATAATATATACATATATATGCATGAAATATAAAGCCATAAAACAAAATATAATATATACATATATATGCATGAAATATAAAGCCATAAAACAAAATATAATGTACATATATGCATGAAATATAAAGCCATAAAACAAAATATAATGTACACATATATATGCATGAAATATAAAGCCATAAAACAAAATATAATATACACATATATATGCATGAAATATAAAGCCATAAAACAAAATATAATATATACATATATATGCATGAAATATAAAGCCATAAAACAAAATATAATATATACATATATATGCATGAAATATAAAGCCATAAAACAAAATATAATATATACATATATATGCATGAAATATAAAGCCATAAAACAAAATATAATGTACATATATGCATGAAATATAAAGCCATAAAACAAAATATAATATACATATATATATGCATGAAATATAAAGCCATAAAACAAAATATAATATACATATATATATGCATGAAATATAAAGCCATAAAACAAAATATAATATACATATATATATGCATGAAATATAAAGCCATAAAACAAAATATAATGTATACATATATATGCATGAAATATAAAGCCATAATAGTAGGAGGGAGGGAGAGAGGAAGAGAGGGAGAGGAAGGGAGGAGGGGAGGGACGGGGACTCGGGATTGGGGACAATGGACTCTGAGTGTCCCCCTCTGTCATTCTCTACCTTATTCCCTTGAGATAGTCTCTCACCTCGTCTTTTACAGATGGGTGGCCACAGGGTCCCCAGGGACCCTCTTATCCTTGACCCCACTTCCACACTAAGCACCGGGATTATAGAGGTGAAGAATTTTACATGGGTGCTAGAATCCAAATGCACGTCCTCACACTGATGGGGCAGGTGCCGTCACCCGAGGGACCATGTTCTCAGTTCTAAAATGAGATTCTGAATGGCCAATGGAGACGCAGCCCCGCACAACTGCACTGCAGCCTGAAGTCTGCTGCCCAACAGCAGACCCAAGACTGTCCTTCCCATCTCACAACGGTCTTTCACCCGAGATTTCCTGTAGAAACTCTATGAAGGACAGGCAATGGAAATCACTGCCCATGCAGTCGACTGGGAGACACCACAACACCTTTAAGAAATAATATCAGATGGATTTTGTAAATTTTTAAAAGCAAATCAGGAATGATTTGGTAGAATTAAAATGTAAGGCCAAGAAGACACTAAAATCAACCAGAACCCACTTGACTGTGATTTGAAATCATCCCCAAGATGATGTGGTAGAAATATAAATCCTCAACTCATTCATCAACAGTATTTGGACATGGGGGGGTTCGGTTTAATCGGGGTCACAGGGTGAAACCTAATGGTATCTGGATTTATAAGCAGACGCAGAGAGTCGTGAACCTATTGTGTCCCTCTTGTCATGTGATATCTTCTGCCAGAACACAGCTTAACCACAAGGAAGGTCCTTACGGCATGCCAATAATTTGATAATGGATTCTAACCCTCTTAAACTGTAAGAAATACACATTCCCCAGATTGTAGTATTCTGTCATAACAGCAGAAATAGACTCAAGAGTCTTTTCAAGATGCCCACTTATAAGGAGTCAATTTATTCAGGCTTTGACTATTTCGCTGAGAAGCTATTACACTCCGAGCCTGGTACCAAGAGCTTGAATATATCAATAGGAAAACAGAAAGTCTAGAGAGCTTGATTGGAGATTCTAGCACAGGTCCCCTCGTATACCCTTGGCTGGAGGATGCACATGGAGCTGTGTGGGGGAGGGGAATCTGTGTAGCCATCAAGATCAGTCAAGTCAACCCTGGTGATCAATGTGGTGAGATTCAGAAAGAGATGCGGAGAAACACAGCCAGACATTAGGTGGAGAGAGAGCACAAAGTAGGGATCTCCATCGGGTCCCTCCCCTTGGAGCTCAAGGAGCCTCAAGGAGCTGGGGACAGGGGAGGGGGGACAGGGGAGCTGGGGACAGGGGAGCTGGGGACAGGGGAGCTGGGGACAGGGGAGGGGGGACAGGGGAGCTGGGGACAGGGAGCTGGGGACAAGGGAGCTGGGGACAGGGGAGCTGGGGACAGGGGAGCTGGGAACAGGGGAGGGGGGGCAGGGGAGGGGGGACAGGGGAGCTGGGGACAGGGGAGCTGAGGACAGGGGAACTGGGGACAGGGGAGCTGGGGACAGGAGAGCTGGGGACAGGGGAGCTGGGGACAGGGGATGGCAGACAGGGGATGGGGGACAGGGGATGGGGGACAGGGGATGGGGGACAGGGGATGGGGGACAGGGGATGGGGGACAGGGGAGGGGGAACAGGGAGCTGGGGGAGGGAACTGAGAGTGTACCATGAAGTGATGTACTATTTATGATTTATTCAAGCTTGACCGAAGATTCAGGAAAGCAAAGTCAGCTTCAAGCTGTAGAGATCAGGCAGTGGTGATACACACCTTTAATCCCAGCAGCCAGAATCTGGGAGGGGGTGGTACACACTAGGGTCTCTCTGAGTTCAAGACCACCCAGGCTTACACAAGAGTGAATCAATCTAAAAGAGTAACTTAGCTCACGCCTTTAACCCCAGGACTCATGAGAGGTACGTAAGACAGGAACAGATTCGGTATCAGGCATTCATTCTCCAGACACGCTGAGGACAGGCAGCAGTTGGAGACTCGGTGAAGAGCTCGTGTGTGGATCAGCCCTTTGAGCCTGAGCTAGCGGTGAGAGCTAGGGGCCCGCTGCTTCGCTTCCCTGATCTTCAGCTTGAACCCTAATATCTGCCTCTGGGTCTCTTATTAATTCCTGTTACAGTGCTGTATGAGAGAAGAGTAAATTAAAATCTTCCTGCGGGATAAACCGATTGACAGTAGTCATTATACACTGCGATGACATGACTGGGTTAGGAGGGAACAGAAGAAATGTAATGTTGTATTAGGTTCAAATGTATCTGGCTGCTCTCGATACTTCCCCAGCTGAAACAGTGTGTCTCAACTTCAGGCCCTCCCTTCTGAGACAGGAAGGCTTGAGTGGGGAGGAAAGGACAGAGGGGGGGTCACTCAAACCCACGCTGGGGTTTTCATCTGGCTGACCGATGTTCATGTGGGTCCCCCATAATTACCAACTCTGTAACACACACACTTAAAGTAGGCGCCCTTCTTACTCTGAGGGCATGCAAACCATTTGCACACCATAAGCTGAAATTATCTATTTTATAGGTTAACGATTAGACTCACTCCACAGTAACACTGGTTTTCAGCGTCACAGCCAGCACTGGTCAACATTCCAAGCGGTCACAGCAAAATCTAGCAGCATAGTGCTCGGGATACCCAAGAGAGGAAAGCAATCCCAGGTACAACAAAGAAAAAATTCTAGACAGTTTACGCAATTTTTATATTGATATGTATAATAGTGATACTAGATTTGTTCGTATGGGAAATATCTATTTGAGTATGAAGTGTATTTCTATTTACTAAGATATTAATTTTAATTGTAAAATATATAAAATATTCTGAAATGAGATTTTACAACTATATTTTAACTACCTAGCCAGCTCCTCTCTCCCTCTCTCCCTCCCTCCCTCTATCCTTTGCCTCTGCCCTCCCTGCCTCTCTCTATACTTCCTTCCCTCCCTGCCTTTCTTCTTTCCTTCCTGCAAGCCTCACGTAGCCCAGGCTGGCCTCCAACACTCTGTGCCATTAGGAAGCCTAGGGTGACCATGCATTCCTAATCACCCTGCCTCTATTTGCTAAATGCTAAGATTATCCGTATGCGAGCCTTGCTCAGATCTGAAATACCATTTATTTACATACAAAAGTAAACAAGATTACCTTAAAAGAATAACTGCTCAGTGTTTAGACAACAATCAATAGCAACAATATCTAAGCTTGTACTTCCCTCAAAAGTATTCCTTCAGGATACAGAGTATTTCTAATCCTAAAATCTACAAATACCTAGTTGTAAATATTTCTGTTGGTAGACGCCTTAGCTAGAACATGGCACGCTACAAATAACCAACATTTTCCATTTACTTTCTGTGATCATTCCAAAGAAAAATACTACAGGTTTATACATAGTGCATTTAAAATGTTTTGAGACATCAGCTACTATAACTGCACCTTTACATTTCTCTACCCTTTAAGACCTAACTCAATCCCCCAGTAGTCATGCAAATCAATAGACTGGTTCTCAAAAAACTGAAAAGGTAACTTGCTAAAATCCTCAGCTGAGTGAGGGTGAGCAACTGACTCTGCACCCACACCTACAAGTTCATACTAAACGTGTTCAGATCTAGAACGCAGACCACATTTTACGAATTCATTACAATCAATGGGTTTTCAACTGTAGGATCTGACTTAAGGAAGTTGTATAAAGTAGACTTGGAAAGAGGATTTTTCATAACGTGATATTTACCCTAAAATGTCAGAAATTTTTAAAGAAACAGCTCCTATTTATAAAGGACATATTGATGTATTTGTGCAAAATGTCAGCTTGCCGCGCATAGCTAAGTTCTGATACGATGCTAGAGATAAACAAAATGAAAATGCGGCCAAACAGATGTGCTTACACTACCGACTTCATCTAACAGACAGTAAAGGAGGCTGGCTCGCGATGCTGTTCAGATTATGGCATTTCAAAATGCTGCCATAAAAACAGTATTATACAATGGGAGGTAGTGAGCCAGCCAGGCTTTAAAAAGCACCAGGCTAGGCCTCATGCAAGAAATTCTGAGAACTTGACATTAAATATTACTATTTTTTAAAAAAATAAGAGTAAGGGGTTTTTAATTAATTGCCTTGCTAAGATCAACTATGATAAGCTATCCTAGGAGTAGGCTTCTTGTCAGTAATAAACATAATTTTTATTGATAAGATAGTGTGTATAACTGATAAAATAATTTTTTAATTCTGAAATAGAACATAGGTTCTGGAATAAAGAATAAAAAAGAATACCCTGGGTAATGCTGGGTATACAGTGCAGAGATTGCTCTGATTATAAATATGAGTACCGTTTATACAACCGAACCATTGCGATCATGCTGAGGGCTGGGAAAGGCCTCACTCAGGTGCTCACGACTTCCCCTGGTCCAAGGCACTTGGCTGCCGTCTGAGCATCCCTCCACCCTGACCCTGGCCATTCTTTATCCAGCTGAGGAGCTTCTCCAGCTTGCCCTGAAGATGTCTCTACCTCTCCATACTCCTTCGTGCCACCTTTCTCCATTGCTTCTCCCAGGGATTCCAACCTTCTAAAGTGAATAGAGCTACGTGCTAAGTAAGACCATGGTCTCTCGTCTGTCTCTGTCTCTCAATGACATTTTCTCAGCTCTCAACACTAGCATATGTCATTAAACACGTGTCTGCCACAAACTGCCCCCTCTTGCCCCTTACATAGTTCTCTCTCGGAAGCTTCCTCCTGAGGCTCATCACATGCCCACTGTGGATCTGCTCTCCACCTTTCTGCTTTCTCTCTCTGCTTCTTTCTTTCCCAGACTAGAAAGAGCTGCACCTAGGAAGCTATCACGATTGCACTAAACACTTTTGCTACTAAGTCACGGAATGCTTCCTCGGGCTGGTGATGTGTACCTCATTTACAGAGGCAGAGACCATCCAAGGCCCCCAGGCGATAAGCAGTGTAGCCAAGGGAGAATCCACAGCTCTGACGGTTTCTCCCGCTTTGGGCCCTCCCTCTTAACAGCTAATCATGTCATTCTGAGACATGAGTTTACCTGTGTTGCTGCTAGAGAAGATAATCACAGTTAGGCCCTGCAGGGCTCAGCTATAATCCCTAGGAACTGATAAAGAACCTAGTGTTTTAACGTGCATTCATTTAATGAGTGAATTCCAGTAATTCCTGGAGAAGTACTTTTAGAACTTCTACAGGGAAATTCTAAAAAAAAAAGAGCTTCAAGCTTAAGGTCAAGCTGAAACAAAATCAAGAATTAATTTTTCATCGAGATTATAAATGGAGAAATAAATAACTTTATATTTACATGAAGATCATGTCTAGTTTGACTTAATTTGTGAGGAGTAAAATATCTTACAGTTAAAGGGTATATAAACTTGTATATATAAATACTTTGTAGAAAAAATGTATTATTTAAACATAGTTATGGTAACTACATGAACTATATATGTAATATTACCATATACTTAAACATATAAGGAGCACAAATCTATAAAGCACTTAATTTTAAAAGCTCTTCTCAGTGATCAGCAAGGTACACCTAGATTGAAAAAACAGAATGACACTTTCTGTGTGAGGTACTCTCAACAAAGGAAATTATCATATAATAAGCACCCAGCAAATGCTGGTTTTGCTCATATATGGATATATTTCCTTTTCTAAGTTACATGAAAATCATGGCTTCTTAGTATTTAGGTGTCATTATAACCAAAGATGATGAATTTTTAAAGCTCAAGTTTGGAGGTCATAGCATTCCATTGATATATCAATGCAATACTTATATAATTAATCACAAAAATGAATAGTAATACCTAG
Source organism: Cricetiscus sungorus (assembly GCA_030556225.1). Taxonomy (NCBI): domain Eukaryota; kingdom Metazoa; phylum Chordata; class Mammalia; order Rodentia; family Cricetidae; genus Cricetiscus; species Cricetiscus sungorus. Next base: position 153,459,709 of record JANBXA010000007.1, on the reverse strand, counting down.
GCTCAATATATTATTTGGATTCCATCATTGGGTCATTTTCTTTCTTTCTTTCTTTCTTTCTTTTTTTTTTTTTTTTTGCTTAAAATTTTGTGGTTTTGATCATTTTATCCCCTCTTCCCTGCTGCCTCTCAGTAACACACATGTGATGGGGACGTCCTTCTGTATGTATGTTTCTCTTCTTGATGGAGGAATAAAACACTGATTGGCCAGCAGTCGGGCAGGAAGGTAGGCAGGGCTACAAGAGGAGAGGAATTCTGGAGAGAGGCCAGAAAGATAGCCAATGGAGCAACAGGTCTGGGCTTCTACAGTAAGCCAAGACCACATGGAAACACATAGATTTATAGAAATGGGTAAGTAATTAAGATACAGCTAGCCAGTAACAAAGCTGAACCATTGGCCAAACAGTTTATAATTTAATACAAGCCTTTGTGAACAGGTGGGACAGAAACTCTATCAGTACACACACACACACACACACACAAGAGAGAGAGAGAGAGAGAGAGAGAGAGAGAGAGAGAGAGAGAGAGAGAGAGAGAGCGCACATTCTGTATTAGCCAACTACCCCTAGGTTAGTGCTTTTAGGCATTTTGGGGTTTTGTGGTATTTTTTTAAACCTAATTCCTTTTTTCTTGTCCCAATATATCGCCCCAAATACAAATTACATTACTACACTTAACCACCCTCTCCCCCCCCACCTCTCTCTCCCTCCCTCTCTCTCCTTCTCTCTCTCCCTCTCCCTCTCTCCCTCTCCTCTCTCTCCCTCTCTCCCTCTCCCTCTCTCCTCTCTCCCTCTCCTCCTCTCTCTCTCTCTCTCTCTCTCTCTCTCTCTCTCTCTCTCTCTCTCCCTCCTCTCTCTCCCTCCCTCTCTCTCTCTCTGCTTTCTCTCCCCCCCCTCTCTCTCCCTCTCTCCTCTCTCCCTCCCTCCCTCCCTCCCTCCCTCCCTCTCCCTCTCTCCCTCCCCCTCTCTCCCCCCTCTCTCCCTCTCTCCCTCCCTCTCTCTCTCTCTCTCTCTCTCTCTCTCTCTCTCTGCTCTCTCTCCCCTCCCTCCCTCCCTCCCCCTCTCTCTCTCCCCCTCTCAGTGAATAAAGCATAGCGCAGAGACTCACTCAATATGGCCGCAATGGTAAGACTGGCACGGTGGTCCTGTGGTGCTTGCCCTGCCATCATCTTCAGGGTCTTGAAATACAGAGGCAAGAGAGCTGCACCACTAAGTCCCCAGGCACTGTGGCTCCCTAACAACCACAGTCCTGGCTCCAAGTCTCTTCAGCAACGTAAACTGACAAATCATAAATCGTTCTGCAGGAGACAAGTTCCTCCTCCAGATTTCTCAAGGCCTTCAGCACGTCCTCTTCCTGTCGGAGGATCCCGGGGGAATTCTAATTTCTTGACCTCCCGTCTTTCAGACGTCTAAAAGGAAGGGAGCACGAGGGTCTAAGGTGACTCCTATCTCAGTCGAAGGACACCAGACATCTTGCTCCATCCTGCTTAGGGGACCCAGACCAGGGCTGCCAATCCAGAGCAACCACACCAGCCATGGACACACGTGAACATGACATTCTCTGTATTTTATGAGTGTGCGTGCTTGCTGCATGTTTTACGGCACAGCACGCACGCCTCACGCCTTCAGAGGCCAGAAGAGGAGGACATCAGATCCCGTGGAGCCGGAGGCACCATGTGGGTACTGGGAAGCAGGGTCCCCTGGAAGAGCAGGAAGAGATCCTAACCCCTGAGAGTCATCTCTCTATCCACTGCATGCCCGTGGCCGCCAGAAATAACATTAGGCATCCACGTTTCACAAAGGGCATGGCTTTTATGCCAGGCACAGTCACAAACAGGGCAGGATCTGAAGTCACAACAGCCGACTTCGGGTCTCCCCAGGGTGAGCTAAAAGAATTAGTTTCCTCCAGCTCAGCTTCCATATGGCTGGTGGGGTCGCAGTCACTCAGGGTGAGGCTCCCACGGGCTGATGTCAGCCATCCGTCCTTAAGGTCCTTGTTGTGTATGACGGTTCTTAATGACACTGACATTGTTCGGGAGTGTTAAAAATATATCTGGTGGGTGTGTGCATACATACATTCGGGCTGACTCTCGTGCAGTTAAAATAGAAAGTATAAACCTTCAGAACGGTCATCAAAAGGTTTCTCCATGTTTCTGCAGTGCTTTCCCCTTCCCAGTGTAAGGTTGGGAATGTAAGTTTTAGGGGAAGACTGTGTGAATAAAGTGTCAAACTAACATCAAATAATAAATATTTAATATCTAAACAAATTCACATTAAATATATTTAATATATTTAATATATTTAATCAGAGGACAAAAACAATAGGAAACTACACAGAATATAGGACAGTATGAAGAACAGTGGCATTCACACAAAGAGAGGAAAAAGTAGACAAGAGGTTTATTGAAAGAGAAAATAATTGAAAATTCCCTGACACAAACATCCAGGTACACAAAACTAGAAGCTCTCTCTTGAAACACATCCCAAGTATTACACCAGACCCATTACATGAAACCGAAAACAGAAAACCAAAAATCTTTACCGCATTGAGAAAAACTGCTCAAGAGAACCCGCACCCCGACGCGGGCTGCAAAGCCGTTCTGCAGGTGGGAGATGGGAAGACTCTTGGTGTGACCACCAACAAAGTCTAGAGGCGGCAATCAGGAACGAACAAAGGGCTGGGCTGGGCGGTGGTGGTGCACACCTTCCCTTCCAGCACTCAGGAGGCAGAGGCAGGAGATCTCTGTGAGTTCAAGGCCAGCCTGGTCTACACAGCTAGTAACAGGACAGCCAGGGCTACACAGAGAAACCCTGTCTCAGAACAGGGAGGAAGGGAGGAAGGGAGGAAGGGAGGGAGGGAGGGAGGGAGGGAGGGAGGGAGGGAGGGAGGGAGGGAGGGAGGGAGGGAGAGGGAGGAAGGGAGGAAAGAAGCACGAACAAGCAAATAAGCCACTCTAGAAGAACAAATGTAAGCAAAATTCATTATTATTATTATAGTTGCCTTGCAAATGTGAAAGGGAGTTGAAACTGAAATAAAAAAAATGTTTCTTATATAAACACATGAAAATATAAAATTCAATACTAAAGATAAAGGTGTAGTCAAGTTCAGAACAATTTAACAATTTATAGTGATTTATAATTTACTTTTACTTAGATTATTTAGGTTGAAATTACTCAGTAAGTACAGGCATAAGATTTTTTCAAATAATGTATAACATAAAATATGCAACCTATTCATAATAAATATGGAGAGAGAAACTAAAATGTGGAATAATTTATGCAATCAATGTCCATAAATGTGAGATGTTTAAGACTCAAGGTAATAAAAAAGTAAAAGTCTGGGATGTCACGGAGGAGAAGGGACTTGACTTGTAACCCATGAACTCACCAATCACAGAGGAGGGGAGGAACAGTGAGCTAAGGGGCGGTCTACAAACCAACAACAGTCCTGGCCTCTCAAGAGGGACCTGCAACATGACAGCTAAGTTCTCCAACAAAGAGAGGGGTCCTGAATGAAGTGACAGAGCAGAGGCCACTCGGCCACCAGCTGCCAAGAAGGGGTTTGACTCAGCTCTCCGGGGACTAACAATCAGAGAGATCGATGAAAAGGCACAGAAGTGAGGAGCGCCATACACGATCACACAGATTGATACGGAAAGACGTGTTTCCCTTTCTGCTAACATATGTCTTGGTAAATAGTGACTGCCTCTTTTTATCTGTAATTTGAACGGAATAATATTCTTCATAAAATTTTCTAATGTCCATAATTGTTGAAATATGCCACTCATTTAATAAGACCCATGTCCTATATTAGCAAACAAACATATCTTTTTTTTTTTTAGTATAAAATAGCAACTTGAGAAAAGATATTATTTTAAGAATGCATTCAACGTCTGGATACACTTGGGAAAATAATGACTATTTATGACCTTCAACTTTATATTGATGTAATCATCAAATATAAACTAATTTAATATATATATGCATATATATTTGAAACATAACAAGCTAAATCAAACTTCCAAATCAAAATTCCAGAAACGATACAACATTTTATCTCTCCAAGGCCTCTGAAACATCGGGTGCATTTCAGAGCACATGAACTTGTCATGTGATTTATCCTCAAAGGTATGTAGTGTTGTGGAATATTTGTTTACATTGTGAAGATGTGTCTTTGACAAGGCGCCTTCTGGTTGGTTTAATAAAGAGCAGAATGGCCAATAGCTAGGCAGGAAGAGGTGAGGCGGGGCTTCCAGGGACAGAGAGAACTCTGGGAATAATAAGAGAGGTACAGAGAAACCAAGTCAAGCGTATGCACCGGACGGCAGAAGGCAAATTTAAAATATGGGTTAATTAAGTTTTAAGAGCTAGCTGGGGACACGCCTAAGCTAAAGGCAAACTTTCATAATTAATAAGAAGTGTCTGTGCCGTTATCTGTGGGCTGGTGGTCCAGACTAGAAAGTATTTCCAACTACTACAGTGCAGAAATTCACAATAAAGCCACAAGTGCAATATTTACTCTTTAATAACTTTACTAAAGTTAATTCCGCTCCGAAATAGAAGGTCCAAATACCACCAGCACCACCCCCAAAAAATAATAATAATACTTAGGGATACAGGAAAAGTAGTTTTCAATCCTCTAAATTTTTCACATATCTAATTTGGATTTATGTCAGAAAAGGGTATAGAGCTTGTAAGCCAGGATGTGAGGTCCAAAGTGGGACCAAAAGGGCAGTGGCTGGTGGCATTACTGTAAATGGGTGGACTAACCAGGTACTTCAGACGGCCACTGCTTGTTTAATCGGAGCCTGAACGCAGCTTTGCTCAGGAATCCCAGAGAGTTTTCCAGAAAACCATCTCTGCTGCAGCAGGATTCCGCTCGCCAGAACTCCCTGTGACCTGCCCCAAAGGCCACCGTCTCCAGCAAGGGCCCTGACCAAGGTCAGTCTGCTCAAGCCCCACCCTGCCTACTGTTGTCTGCACACTCCAGTCCAGCGGCTTCGCTCTGCAGAAACAGCCTGGGCAGTCTAACCCGCCGTGCCCCTTCTTTCTACACACGGGCGGTCTAGTTCCACGGTTCCACTAACACGCTTACAATCGCCCTCACTTGCATGGCTCGCAAATTCTCCTCAGCACGTTCTCTTAATTGTGGTTCCACATAGAACAATACATACGTGCGTAAGTCCTTGTTGGTAATTTAATGGAAAAAGCAACAGAAATATTTTATACATGGCTAGTGTTCAACTTCACTATTAATAAAAAGCAATAAATAATCACATCAGAAGTAGAGCGGAATTTCTTGCCAAATTGTTTTCACATCTGCACTCCCTGCTTACTGAATGAAATTGCACGACTTATTCTGTACACTCATTCATCAAGGTCATACAATAATACATTTACTTCATGCCTTATTAATAACATGGGAATCATATAAAACGCCTTGAATATTTCCTGGTGCACAGTGCCTGGTTATAAATTTGCATATATATACTTCAATTGAAATTATTATTTTGAGATATGCATACAAAAACTAATTTACCAAAAATTTAACCAAATATTTACTGCTGTATTATTAAAAACATCCAAAAAGAACTAATTTTTCAACAACAGACAATGAAGTATTTAATCCGATGAAAAAGCATTTTAGGATTAAAATCTTACCAAAAATTATATAGAAAATAATAGTTATAACTTGAAATTTAAAAATTATAGGGGTTCTTTAAGTGACAATATAAAAGGGAAATATATTCAAATTTTAATGCATTTAAATTTTAAAGGACGATTAGCAATTCTTTAAACCACTGCTCTGAAAAAGTGGAGGATCCTCACAAAGACTTGTTTTATAGATGTAAAAGTTGAAAACGTTCTTCACAAGGAACTTCCATCGGGAAATAGATTCTACACTCCAGCCGTCTTATCTAACAAAGGCATCCAAGGTTTGAAAGAATAGCATTAAATAAAGCTCTAGATAATAACAAGCATTTTAGATAAGGAGTGAATCATTATTTCTAAGAGCTAGATAGTAAATACTCTCAGCTTTCTGCCTAATAAGATCTGGGCTTATTTGTTTGTTTAACATTTTAACTCTGTTCTTACAATTTAACGTTCCCACGTCTCTTTTGTCTCCTCTCTCTCCCTCTCTCTCTCTCTCTCTCTCTCTCTCTCTCTCTCTCTCTCTCTCTCTCTCTCTCTCTCTCTCTCTCTCTCTCTCTCCCCATCAGATTCTGACAGACTCAGATGCACCCATCATGGGAAGTTTATCTCTGCTAATATTTCATAGGGTTTCTCATATTTATATTTTCTGTTAACACAGGCACTGCTTCTTCCTAATTTACAGCAGCTCAGATTTAAGAACTAAAGACATGAAGCATATTAGAACAAGCATTTTTTAAAACAATAAACAAAGACTTCCTGTAGCTCATAATTGATAACAAATGTTATAATTTACAACACAGCCACTAACAATGATTTGACTGTTGTGTCTTCTGGAGAAATTTAGAATTCATATACACAGGCATTTATTAGCACACTTGATCACAACTCTTACGCTTCAAACCACACACCCTATCATGAAAACCTGGACCTCAAATCCTACTTATGCAGAAACTTGTCTTTCTGCTCATTCTGAAACAGATTACGCTCTATATGCCAAATGCTAGTACCTTCTGCTGGAATACCACAGTCGTCAGGATGAGGGTTCACATCTTTTCCAATCTTGTTGTATATAACTTAACCATTATTCATGAAGAGACACCAATTGTCTAGGGTGGGAATTAGAACTTCAAATTGAAAGATTCCTGACATCATTCTCACAGATAGAAAGATAAAATAAAATCTAAATTATGACATCAGTTTGCAGACTGACTTAATAGTGAATCACCGGAACCCATTTACTAGGGACCAGGTAATTTAGAAGCAATCCGATTTAATTCCATTTAAACTGTGATGTGCAAATGCTGATTACAGCGGTAAGTAGTGGCGGTAAGATACTGAAGTAAGATACTGAAGCTCAATATCTCAACGTGGAGTAAGTTACTACAGCTGCAGCTACGGCAAAACACCTTTTCATCGTCAGGATTGCCTCGCATGGCACACCATGCCTCATACAAAACGGTGCTGCTAAAACAAGCCCCTCACTAAGAAACTCGAGATAATAGGATCAATACCAGGAATTCGAGCCTCTGAGTTTGGAAACACCTCAGTTCAGATGCCAGACTATCAGTAAAATCACCACAGATTCCTCTTAGGTGCCTGATGCTCTTATCTTTAAAAGAATTTCAATGATTTTCATAGCGTAAAGTGTTTTACAGGATATGAGGAATATTTACTTAAAATCGTCGAGCTTTACATTAAATTATGACTAAGTAAATTCATGTAATACAATTGCAGTGGATCTCAATGACTAAGTTGAAATCTTATGTACAGAACGATATGTGCTTAAGTTGCCTACTCTTTCAGATTTTAAACACATGATGAAAATAAAATAGCTTACTTGTTTCTAGAATAATTTATACTTGTGTAAGAATTACATGGTTCCTAAATGTAAGGCACAAATAGGGACCTAAGGAAAAGTGTTCTAGTTATTCGTACAATCTTTGGTACAGCGTTTACAATAGGGCTACAGCTTAAAATTTCTATTTTTCAAACTTCAGGAACAAAACAGCTAGCAAACACCAACACCAATGCTCACAGCAAAAGGCAAGATTGGCCTTTTTAATTTAACAGTAACTATGCAACTGTTACTTACACTGAGTTTCTGTGCCACAATAACAGTGTGCCTAATGTATCATTCACATGAGGATGCCTTTTTATTACAAATTATTAAAAGGAAATATGTAAAGATGCCAATGAGGAAAAGAACAAGACACATAAGAAATGAAAGCACAGTTTATAATACAGTTGTGACAAAATCTGCTTTACTGAAAAAGAAACTATTTTAATGAAATTTCAACAGTAAAAACTAATGTAATTTCAGTGGAGCTTTCCTGTGAAATACCCTCCCGCTGCTATTATCCACACTTCTGCAGAGTACGTATTGTTAAAGGCTGCGTGAGTGAAATCTGGAGTGAATGTGCATTATGAGTGTGGGAACCACCAGGCCAGGGACACTCCAAGGACTCAGACCCATGGGAAGCAGGCATGGATCAGGCTTAAGATAGTTTCAAAGATTTCCATGAGGGTTAGGGTATGAGTCTGAGTGTTTATAAACAACAGATGAGTGCACAAAACCCAGCAACTGTCATTTTCTTCCTCCCTGATGTTTACAACCTGAGACTGATCCCTATCAAAACTGCCAATGGCAGCTAGCGTCGGTAGATTATCTTTGGGCCACCAGCTCGCACATAATGACATGGGGACCTATTATTAATTAGGAACGCTCAGCCAATGGTCAGGCTGCTTTCTAAGGGGCTCGTGTATCTCAAACTGACAAACCTATGTGCTGTCATTTGCTGTTACCTCTCCTTCCGCATGTCTTGCTTTTTCCACGTCTCGCTGGATCTCCGCTGCCTTCTTGCTAGTGTCCTCTGTAACCCCAAGATCCTGTCTAGCTACTGGGTATTCAGATTTTCGTTAAGACACTCAGATGGCACCAACTACGGCCAAGACACATCATTACAGTTTACAGAAAGGTTACTCCAAAATACTTCCCCTTTCGTCTAAATAAAAAAAGAAAGGTTTTCATTCTGATTCAGTAAAATTATATACAGTAAGAACAATTATGAAGTAAGTTATATTCTCAAAGTCCAGTCCATTGCAATTTGACAAACTTACAGAAAATACTGCATTATCTATCTTGTCTTGGTCACTCCAAAATCCGTTCCTAATTGTCTTTCTATCATGACTAAGAGAAACGATAACTATCCAGTCTTCACCTCTATCAGAGACCCAAGAAGGATGTAATATTACCTGAGTAAACAGGAAGAGCAGAGAAAGCAAATTCCAAAACTATGAGATGACAGAGACATCTGGCTGCCTGGACAGTCACCCAAGCTTCCTCTGCAATGTTGGGGCATCCGTCTTCAGCCTACGGCCCTAGACTATCTCACTTTTTTGTGAAGGAGGAGTTTTGAAAGACTGTCCTACTCTGTCTTGACAAGGCTTGGCGGTTGCTTTTTTTTTTTTTTCCTCCTGGCTGTCCAATTTCGACAACATACTGTCAGCAGCAGAAGCCAGGGCAGTTTCCTGCCCAAATAGCTAGCTTTTGCCACAAAGACAGTAAACTCTAGAAGGAGTTTCTCCAATGTCCAATGTCCTCTTCTGAAGTAGATTGGTGCTGACAGGAGCAGATGCATCTCACTGTGATGAAAAGGCTTAAGTTATCAAAACATTTAAATGTCATATTCTGTAGATCACTGAAGAGTTTTAAGACCACCTATGCAAAATATTTCTCCAGTTGACATTGAAAATATACCTAACATGAATATATAAGTTTATTTGTTATGGATGACCAACATTTCTTTATTATTTAAATAAACTTCAAGAGCTTGATGGGGGCTGTCCTTCTGTATGCTGTGATATATGTTTCTCTTATTGGTTGATAAATAAAGCTGTTGCATCCAATGGACAGGCAGGATGTAGCCAGGCAGGAAGTGTAGGTGGGGCAGCCAGGCAAGGAGAATTCTGGGAAGAGGATCACAGAGAGTGAGAGACAAGGGAGCCATGTAACTACAGGAAAGGCAGGACACCTGGGTGATGTCCAGTAAGCCGAGACCACTTGGAGATACACAGATAAATAGATGTGGGAAAATAATTTAAAAAGAGTCAGCCAATAATAAGCCTGACTCATCACAAAATAGTTTATGATTAATACTAGCCTCAGTGTGTTTATTTGGGACTAAACTGCTGTGGTACTGGGCAAGGCAGAAACTTCCATCTAAATGTGGCACCCAAACATTTGGCAAGAATTTCCATGTAAACCCTGAGAAAGCTTTTAAAAGGAAGGTTCTGAACACACAGAAACGGGGCTGTACTGGGCTTACTAGACTCACAGTCCCATGCAGGCCATGGTGCAGAGATACTGTGAGACCTGGGCTTGAGCACAGCATGGTGGATTCCCATCCCAGTACACAGAAGCCGTCGCCAAGCCCCACAGCAGGCGGCATGGCAGATTTAGCTTCTACGCATACAGACTAAAAAGGTTTATGGGCGATATGCTACAAGCGGCTTGATGGCAGATTAGAACAGAGTCAGGGCAGTGAACACAGCTCCCAGAGCTCGAGGTTAACGTACCCCAGCCCTGCAAAGTTGGAAAGCCTAACTGGTTGAAGCCAGCAACCAAAACCTCTGCTTTAATCCTAGGCATGCTGTTTAGGAGATTCCAGACTCATAGTCAGAAAAAGAGATATACATTAAAGACAGATTCAAATGAAGAAAAACCTCTAAACAGTTTACAGTGTGTTTAAAAATATACATAAGCTGGAGAGAGAAAAGAAATAGAGTAGGTGTGCATGGTGGCACAAGCCTTTAATCCCAGCGCTCAGGAGGAAATGGCAGGTGGATATCTGTGATTTCAAAAGCAGGCTGGTCTACAGAGAGAGTTCCAAGACAGGGAAAGACATTCACACACACACACACACACACACACACACACACACACACGCACACGCACACGCACACGCACACAGACACAGACACACACATACACACAATCTGTTTCCAAAAAAACTCAAAAAATAAAAGTAATAAAAAAAGCCACATAAAGATGAAAAATACATAGAGTCTGAATAATGTATGCTATTATGGTGTCTCTGAATTGTTTCATTGCTGAGGAAGGAGCAACAGATGTTAAAAGACAATTGATTATAAATACTACTAGAGTAAGCCAATTTTTATATTTTTAAAATACCGTGACTTCAAAATTTAAGTCTAAAGACATGTCACTTTGAAAAAGAGGTTCTGCTTTTGTTTCCACAGAAAATAAAAAGCTGTGGATTCCTTCCAGACTAACATGGTTTGATCAAGCAAGACCCCCTGAAGCAATGCTCCAGGTGATCCAACATTCAAAAAGGCTGAGACTATGCATCCTCAAACTACTACAGCCAGGATTTGGCCATGTTCTGGGTTTCCTCAGGATTCTCTTGAGATTAACAGCATCCCCCATACAGCAGGAAGCTGTTTGGAGAAACTATGACCAAATTCCCCAAGTTCATTTATAAACATTTGTTTTCATTTAAACAGGGTTAGAAATGGTTAACAATCATAGCCAATCTCTTTCCTAAAGAAAAATAAAAGGATTAAAGTGCAGAAATGAATGCACTGGTATGGGTTTTAGTTTACTGACACAAACTTAAGGTCAATGTTGTTATATGTATATTTCTACTCTTATTAAGGTTTTGTGTTTATACAGCTCATTTAAAATGTATATAATTAAATGCAGGTTATAGATAGACACCTACAAGAGCCAAAAGATACAGTTATGTTAGGTTTCCTGAATATACAAAGATATGTTTCAAATGAATAGGTATTCTTCAAAAACTTTCAAAGACCTACAGAAAATGGCATTTAAAATGGTTTATTAGGGTTTTCCATGACAATAAGACACAACTGCTCCTGGCAACACCAATTACATCAGAGAGGAAGATAGGCATGGAAGAAACTCAAATTCATTACGGAGTTTGCCTTCAATGTGCAAAAATATCGGGCAAAGAACTGTCCTTGCATCAACTGCTGCCAGTAAGCACGGTGTCCAAGCTGGACAAGCAGGTGACAAAGGAAAGTTATCTCTGAACTTGCCAAGAGACAGGATGGTTCTTCAGGTTCCTGACTCACAGAAGAAAGCCACTGCTAAATTTGCAAGTACAAGACAGAACAGATCTTCAAATTTCCTACTTTATTAAAAAGTCTGCCAGACACTATGGTCTTCGGCTGAAGATGGGTCCCCATGTTATAGAGGAACTTTGGGTGACTGTCCAGGCAGCGAGATATCTCTGTCAATTGTCGTGTTTATATATTATCCTTCTGGAGTCTTTGGCCAAATTGAAGACAGAGAGTTATGCTTATGTTTATTATTTTATTTTTAGTTATGATAAAATATAAGTTACATATAGTATGCTCTGACAAAAATTACCTTAAATTTATATCAATATACAAAATACCTAAAGCAAGAACAGAAACATATACACAGTGGAACAAAAATAACCTTAAATTTATGCCAATATATAAAAATCCATATCAATGTAAAATTTTTGAGACTAACAGTTGTTGGTTTTTTTTTTTTAGTTTGAAAGTGGATTCAATAATTTACCATTTTACATTATCATTCCATATCTCTTTTCAGAATGATATCTCTGAACATAATCTCTTTTGTTTAGCTTTTTCCCTGACCATAACAAGTAACAACTTGTAACCATCCCCCCACGTAATGATAAACATCCATAACTCACTGAAGGACCAAAATCCACCCACCCCTCTTGGGTTGTAGTGTAGGTGTTGTAGTCTCTAGACTGCATCCTGTTGTCTGTGGATGCTGGCATCTTTGGGGACCCTGATTGGGATAATGGTCACATCCTGTGAGAGCTGTCTGTGCATGTGCTGCCCAGGCTCTGTGATGCGGAAGTGCAGGGCTTATCTGCAGTCCTGGCTGTCAGTAGAGCATGAGACTGTGGCTCTCAGGGCCGTGGGTTCCGCCCCACATTGGGCTAAATATGTAGCTGGTCTTTTTCTCTGTCCTGCCAGTCAGTCCCAAATCTCTTAGTACTGATTATCAAAGCCTGCATGATAGCTTAAGCTTATTCCTAACCACCTCGTGTAACTTAACCTGTTTCTTTCTATTCATTTACTTTCTGCCAAGTGGCTTATTACCTATCTCCATCCTACTCATCTGGGTCTCATGGACTCTCTGCCTTTCTTCCCAGCATCCTCCCTGTCCTGGAAAGTCTGCATAGCTAATAGGTGTTTTATTTACCAGTCTGAGTGGCCCGTCTTCATAGTGTATGAAAAGATTATTTCCCAACAGACTAGTGAACCCCTCACCATTTCTCTCCATAATAAAGGTGCTGAGTCTATGGGCTGCTGGGTAAGCAGGGCCCTTCTAGCACAGCTAGCAGGCGCCTACCCGACCCCAGTTTGCTATACTTGTGTCTGTATGTCTGTCTTTTCCTCATTTTCTCCCCACGCCAAGTCAACTGAATGACTTGTACATTCAAACAGTATCCATGCTCTCATTACCACTGAATTCTCAAGACTGACTACTGATATCCAAGCAGAGTAAGTTCACAGTGGGTCCAACACCTCTAACTGCAGCCTCGGAAGCCAAGGACCAACAGGAAATGCAGCACCCTGGCACTGAGCACAGGCCTTTGCCACACCCAACTAGATCAGAGGTGATGCTCCGAAGACAACCACTGAACCAGCGGAGGCATTCTACAGGATATGTCTTGAATCATCTCCTCCATATTACTTTCCAATGTGGTCTCCAAGGACAAAAAGCTGGGCATTGGTGGCTCACGGCTTTAATCCCAGCACTTGGGAGGTAGAGGCAGGCAGATCTCTGTGAGCTTGAGACCAGCCTGGTGTACAAGAGCTAGTTCCAGGACAACTCCCAAAGCCACCCCGGGAAACCCTGTCTCAAAAGACAAAATAAAACAAAAAAAGAAAGACAACAACAAAATAAATAAATGAAAAGTTTGAAATTACTCCTATGCTAAAATGAATACCAGTCATATTGTACTGTTGTACTCTCATATAATCCTATATGCTAACTCTATCTACAAGTTGTCTAGATATTGTTAAGAGTCTCTTTGTAATACTCAATGATGAACTGGTAAGGCATTTCTTCAGTTTCTAGTATCTGGCCACTTATCTATCCTCATTCTACTTAAGCAATGTCCTTATCCTCCTTCTGAGAATAACTTTAATTCCCCACATTCCTAAAGGACAATTTTGTTGAACACTGAATTTGGAGTGAATGTTATTTACCGTGTCATTTTCTTCTGGTCTCCAAGGTTCCCAATACGAAATCCTCAGTAATTCACATTGATATCCCTTTATGGACAATGCATTGGTTTTTTTTCCCCCTACTGCTTTCATGACTTTATTTATTATTTTTGACAATTTAATCATGGACAAAGATAGTGGTGGTGCACACCTTTAATCCCAGCACTGAGGAGGCAAAGGCAGGCAGAGATCTGAGTTTAAAGCCAACTTGGTCTGTAGAGTGAGTTCCTGGACAGCCACGGTTACACAGAGAAGCCCTGTCTCAAAAACCAACAAACTAACAACAAAAGAGAAAGTTAATTACGGTGAATATGAGGACATCAATCAGTGGTTATACAATATTTGTGAGTCATTATATATATATTGATACACAGAGCTCATGTATTTGGCAAACTATGTCCACACATTTTCTACTAAAAATTCTTTATGCTATCATTTTGAGACTCCAAGGATGTAAATGCCATGACTTATATTGCAAACACAAACATAAGTGACCTGAAATGGATGGGCCAACGAAAGAAGAATAGCCTGTTATGTGACATCCTAAGTCAAAGGAAATGTGCATATGGAAAATATTCCATGAATTACTGTCCATAATAAACAACGCATTCTAAAACACTAGAGCGCATCTATTTTGGCAGTAGTTGCTATCATAATCAAACACGGCTATTAAAATAAAGAAGGAAAATTATTCATGTGATTTTGATAAGAGTCTTTTATAATTTTATTTCCACAATGAGAACAAAAGCAATAAAAGTAGACCAGAAACTTTGTAATTCTGGCTTAAAGGACAGTAAAGCAATTCTTTTGTTAGATTTTTTAATAAAATTTTGTGATAGCATGTGTGATAAACTGTATTAATTTTCAGCTAGTACTCCTGTACTCCGTGAAGTAGAATGTTCACTCTTTTTATATTATGCTGGGCAATGTGATGGCTTTGACCAACTTAGTTTGAATGGAATTATTAATATTCTTGTACTGCCTTTCAATCTGCTGTCAACATATCACTTCTTAAACCAACAGGACCTTATGTTCCAGACACCAAGTGCATAGACCGGACTCAGATACGGCCCAAGTGTTCCCATAAGCAGAGCTGGACAGCAGTCTGAAAAGAAGCTGATGGTGAGCTTACGTCAGACCTGCAGAGTGAGAGCATGTGACAGCATCGGATCTGAGAGGGTGCAAGCAATTCAACGTGACCAGCGAGCTCTGAGACACGTTTGAATTAAGGACGGAGGAGAGCAAGCGTGTGAACTGATTTGACTTGCATACTATACTAAAAGGGTGAGAATGACAGCAGTGAGAGAAATGGCTGGAATGATGCTCACAGCAGAGGAAGAAACGGGGCTCGAAGCCATGGACAGAAAGTAGGAGGGAGTCAAAGCAATCACGGGATGTTTGGAGGAGGAGGCGGCTCTGGTCAGAGCAGTCAATGTGTGCGCTGTCATCGAGGAAAAACTGACTTTCCAGGTCCTATGGGTATTGATTCCAAGTGACGCTGATGCCAGGAGGCACCGGGAAATATGCAGCCCTCATTAAAGTGGGGGCATGTGGAGGTCAGGCGATTAGCGGAGTTTTAGCTGACGACTGACTCACGAGAGGTCCAACCCGGTCCCAAACTCACCTTTGGTTGCTCCCCCAGCCCCAGAATGTAAAACTGTGATAGGTACACTGAGACGTTACATTGCTTCCTTGGCCCGTGAATTATCATGACCAACCAGAGCTGTTGGAGTCGGAAAAGCTAAATGGAAGATTTTGAAGTTGCTTCTGCAGAGGAAAATGGTGAATCCGAATCACGACCCCATGCCTGGAAGATCTGCAAAAATCAGTGCCACCTTCAAGGACCTGAGAGACAGCGGTGGTGGCTCCTGTCACATCTCCCTTTAACTCTCCTATCCGGCCAGTGAAGAAGCCGGTTGGGTCGTGGAGAATGACAACTGACTACTAAAAGCTGGGTTGAGACATGACTGTCATTGCAGCTGCTGTGACAGCTGCGGTTTCCTCACGTGAGCAGATGAACACACCGCCTCCGTTAAGGCGTGTGGCTACTGACCTAGCAAAGGCCTTTTTCTTGGCGCCTGTCCACAAGGACCATCAGAAGCAATTTGCTTTCAGTTGGCAAGACCAACCACATACTTCTACAGTTTTACCTCAAGGATGCTTCTCTTTCACCCTGTCCCTTCCGGAAAGCACCACAGTGGTCCACTACATACGCGGCATTATGCTGACGGAACTAAGTGAACAGAAGGTAACAACCACCATGAACTCATTGGTGACCCACATGTGAATCTGAGGATAGGAAATAAATTCAACCAAAACTCAAGGCCTTCGACCTCAGGGAAATTCTTAGGAGTCCTGGGGTGTGGGGAGCGCAGAGGTTTTCCTTGTAAAAATGGAGGGACAGACTTATACATGGCCCCTCACACCGTCAGAAAAGAAGGGCATTTAGTGGGTCTGTGAGTGCTCTGCCCCACGTGAGAAAGGTTATGTACAGCATGGAGGAGATCCTTGAGGCATCGTCTGACACTCCCACGTCAATGAAACTACAACCTAACCCAGGAAGGATAGATAGCAAAGGGTACCCAACCGTCAGGACTGAGGGTGTGGGTGACTTCTCCAGTAAAAGACCCAAGACCTGCTGAAGTGCTTCCAGAGGGTGGAGGGAAGACAGTCTGGGTGGGAGAGGAAGGCAGCCACAAACGCGAGCCAAAGCCATGTGAATAGTTGCAGGATGACATTTGATAGGAGTGTGACTTACTTTGTTTGTATAGGTTATTTGTGTTCTCTTTGCTCAATTTCTTTTCCATGTAATGTCACATCACTTAAGAGAATATCTGTAATCATCATATTTAAGTTTGAGATACATAAAGAATGTCCCTCAAAGGGCATTGCTACCTATTTGAAATCTCATAATGCATTTGCCATTGTACATGGGATAGTTACATCATATTAGCTGTAAGTATAAACTAATTATACATATAATGCATTTGCAATTGTACATAGCTATTTACATCATGTTAGGTGATGGGAGATGTCATTCTGTAAATATGTGTATCTTATTGGTTAATGAATAAAGCACTATTGGCCAATAGGAAAACAAGATAGGCGGGACTAAGAGACAAGGAGGATTCTGGGAGACGTAATGAAGGAGGGTAAAGATGTAGGGACTTGAGGGAAGAGGTCTGGACATTCTCTCCGGTAAGATGAGATCACATGGAAACACTTAGATTGATAGAAATGGGTTAATATTTAAGACAGAGCTAGCCAATAAGAAACACTAGTAACAGGCCAACACCTTTATATCTGATACAGCGTCTCTGTGTGTTATTTGGGGCTGACAAGGGTGTGTGACCAGGTTGGTGGGAAAACTGATCTCAACAGTTAGGTATAGTTATTACCTAGTTATTCTTTTCATTTGGAAATTAAGTATGACATAGGAAGACATTATTGTGTATCAAGATGAAATGAGGTAGACTTGGAAAGGCTGTTCTTATCTGTCCATTTGACTACATCTGGAAGTATCTAAATCCTAAGGCTGGGTATACTCGCTAGAGATTTTCATTCTTAACTAATTCATTTGAAGTGGGCAGACCCAGCTTTACTCCTGACCTTTTGAGGTGGGAAGATGCACATTTTACTCCGGGCTCTGCTGACAGCACAGATAGAGGGCATGGAAGAAGTGGACTAAACACACAGAGTTCTGGAAAGTGAAACTCGTAAGAAGCCATTGTTCAACTAACTGGGCCACATCCTGTAAGCCATCTTAATAAATCCCCTTCAGATGGATGATAGAGATAGGTGATAGAAGATAACAGATAGCTAGACGATAGATAGATAGATAGATAGATAGATAGATAGATAGATAGATAGATAGATTCTATAAGTTCTGTTCCTCTAGAGAACCCTCACTAATACAGGTCTCAAGTAAATGAACTCCACTTCCTACCTTCCCACAAAATAGAAATAATCATTTCACAGCAGAGAAGAGAAGGAAAGAAAGAGGAAGAGGACGGTGGAGGGAGATGGAGGACGGCAAGAGAGGAGGAGGAAGAAAGAGTTGGCTGTGGGGCAGCAGTTGCTGATTTGCCAGCAGCAAGGAATCGGCATACAGGCTCAGTGTGGCACACCCATAGTCCCAGCGCTTGGAAGGTGGAGACAGAGAACAACCTTTTCAAGGTCATCCTCCCATACTAAAGGAATCCAAGGTCAGCATGGGCTAACATGAGACTTTGACCCAAGAAATCAGAGCAGGAAGGTTCTCAACCATAATCATTGTAAGAGAAAACCACTTTAAATATAAAGGTACAAGGACGTTAGAAAGAGATGGAATTGATATATCGCTGTTCGAACAAAAGCAACGGAGACCAGAGCTTTGTTGTCTGGCGAAACAGACCTCAGAGAGGAGAGTGTGTCACTGAGAACGATTCCTCTGTTTCACCTGGAGTAGTAAGAACAGGCATCTGCTACTGCTCAAGTGTGGACTTCACAGAGAACCCGCTTTCTAGAGAGAATGTGTCAATGCTGCGGCCTTTCGTTACACAATAATGATCATTGAGCAACTCACCACACCCATGGGGGCACTAAAGACGTGGAAAGACAACCACAGAATGAGAGAACTTCCTATCCTTGGGTGAGGCATTGCCCTACATACAAAGGGAGCCATGTGGCTCGGTACAAAGCATGTAGCTAAATATACAGATTTTTCATTCCTGAGACAAGGCATCACTTTGTTTCTGAGGCTGGCCTGTGACTCCCTATGCAGCTGGGCTGACCACAAACTCTGCCACCCTCCTGTCTCCACTTCCCAAAGCTGAGATTATGGACAGGTGTA
The DNA here is from genome assembly GCA_030556225.1 of Cricetiscus sungorus. Lineage (NCBI taxonomy): Eukaryota > Metazoa > Chordata > Mammalia > Rodentia > Cricetidae > Cricetiscus > Cricetiscus sungorus. The sequence goes on along the minus strand of JANBXA010000007.1, from coordinate 153,440,945 downwards.
CCAAGCCAGATAAGCAAAATGTAAAAAGATACAGATGAGTGCCTTCCTAAAGATACACAAACTGCCAGAGCGTACAAGAAGGTACCCAGAATCACCAGTCCTCAGTAAGATGGAAACAAGGAGACGCTGCAAATTGTGGTAAATGAGAATCTGGGAAATGCTTATTCCAGAGAAATCACTTACACCAGAAACAGATCCCACGGGTGCCTCCAGATGCTCTGTCTCTCACCAGGAAGCGAGGGAGTGAGATAGTGTCCGGGACCCCAGACCTAGTCCCTCCAGGTCACACCCTCACCTGTCCCCACGCCCCAATGGGCTGTTGCCCCAGTGCAACAGGTGCGGGCGGGCGGGGTGGATTTCTCACTACAATGCTGCCTCTCACCAGATATGGCTGTCTTTAAAACAGGAGGAGATGTAGAGACCCTGCTGAGATGCAGCCGGGCCACTGTGCTATGTAAGACATAAGACACAGTTTAACTGCTTCATCAAAACCGGCAAAACATAAAAACAATATATACACTCCACAGTTGAATATAAAATTACACGTGTAGTTCCAGGAGTATTGACAGCCCCGAGAGATGGCTCTCACCAGTGGTGACCAGGAATATAAGCCTTCCAGGGACTTGAACATCTGTCATGGCTGGCATGACGGCTGGGGATGAGTAAAGTTCCGTTAAGCCTGACGGTTAAAAGTTGTGCACTTTACCATAAATATTAAAAATGTAGGTATGGGGAAGGTCCTAAAAGAGCACAAAATGGTATGAACAGAATTCCAGACTCTACTACGCTACAATGAGAATGCAGACACGGAAGTGTGGACATGTGAGTATAATGCATGTAAAGCAACCCCGTCCTGCCACCATTTATCACAATTAGAAAAGGAAAACTCTAGTTTGCACCCTCACAGCTCACCAGTGATGTCTTCAGCAAACATGGCTAAACTCAAAGTGTCAACACCGAAGAGACCTCCTTTTAGAACTTGAAAATGATTTGCTACTATTCCGTATTAAGTATGGTAAAAATTAGCTGAGGTTAATTTTAACATTTACCAAACATATAAAATTATATCCAGTCTAGTAACATAAGGAATAAACTCTTCTCCCAACCCAAACACTAGAGCCAGTGCAGCTGATTTACTGAATTCCTGTTTTGTGCTATCTTACTAGCATTTGAGGTTTCTGGTTTTTTGATTGTTTGTTTGTTTAAGATTAATTTAGGAGTTTTACTTCTTTAAAGTAAGAAAGTATTTTGCATTTTTACAAAAGAATACAAAAGGTTATAGCCTATGATTTTGTTTTTTTATTTTTGTTTTCTTCCCCACAAGTCCCCTTTCCAGAGCCCCTACCATACCCCAAAAAACAGATATGATTCCTTATACTTTAGAAATTCTTTTAAAGGAACTAAATTAAAGATCTGTATAACTTGTTCACTTAAAAAATAAAAACAAAATGATGACTTTGAAGTACATCATTTGAAAAACCTCAATGTTATTATTTTATGTGTAATAACTGGAAGTGTAGTATAGTCCCTTAAATAAGCATGTACATATGCTTCAACATATTTCTCGGGGCAAGTGTAACAACTTTAGAAATAAATAAAGATTAGACTATATATCAGGTCCACCTCAATTGTGTTCCAAATTACACTACTTTTAAGTAGTGAAGTATACACACTACACAAACCAGAGTAGAGTGCTGGTATATTCTCAAAAGAAAATCTAATTTGGAAAGTTAATTTCAAATAATTAAATATTCATGAACATTCTAAAGGAACTATGTAATTGGTTTAAAAATAAACCATAATTAGATAACCAAAAAACTGAAAAGCAGGAAATGACTAAAAATATAATGATAGCAATTTTAATTACTATGTAGTAAGCTACACAAATGAGCCCTTATTTTTATTGAAATTTGATTAAACCAAGTAAAATCTGATCAGTACATATGTTGGTCAATCCTAAATTTACGTTTTGTCACTATCAAAATGAATGAATTACATGGAGATATTTATAAAATTCTTGAATGAATGTAGAAATCTCCTTTTTAGAATGTAAATCTGAATTAGTTCAAATAAATAAGTTTACAGTAATCTCTAATATTTTAACATGAAGTATTAACTTCTATTTAAGTGTTATACTACAAAAGAAAAACTTTATCATTAACCATGTAATTTTAAAACAGCCTCACTCTGTTCACAAAACATCAGCACAGAAATTAACATAAACAAAACATTCAAACATTTCCAATTGTGATGCATAAGCTGGCAATTGTTACGACTGTTTCCATCTCTAAAAGGTTTTAAAACATAACTCTAGAATGAGGTTAGTACAAATGACTTGTTCAAAAACCTAACGTGAATTCAATTTAGTCAAGAATAAAAAATAAATCCCAAATATCAAAAAATAGTTCATCAAAGTACAAATGAACAGTAGCACAGAAACGTTTTTAAAGATTTCCTAGAAGTGAATCTGAAGGCTTCCGTGGCCCTACCAATAAGCACACCAAAAGGAAATGCGAGAGAAATGTGGTCATGTGATCAGTGCCTTGCACAGCCATCACCAGAGTAGCTTCCCCCTGTAGGACATGGGAATAAATGCAGAGACCAGCAGCCAGATACGGTGCAGAGAGTGGGAGGCCTAGATGGGACGCCTCCATCAAATCCCTCCCCTCAGGGCTCAGCGAACATTGCCGGTGGAAAGAGTTTGTACCCAGAGGAAATGAATGATGCCAGGGAAGCAAGGCGCTGTACATGAGCATGAGGAAGCACACAAAGCCAGCAGGGTCCTCCGCCCATAGCTACAGCTTTCAGTTCAGAGTTGTCACGGGGATCCTGGGTGTGCAGACAAGTGGGTCTCTGTTTCTGTGCCTTCTCTTGGGCTCTCTTCCTTCCTTCTGTTTAGTCCAATTCTGATTTGTTTGTTTTTGTTGCATCCTACTGTATTATATTAGTAACCCTTAGACCCTGTATATTTTCTAATAAGACAGAAAGGGGGTGAATCTGAATGAGAGGGGAGAATTGGGAGGAGTAGAAAGAGTGGGAGAATAAGCTGTAATTAGGATACAATGTGTGGAAAAAATATCTATTTTCAATGAAAGAAAAGATGATGAAATATATTACATACAGGACATAAATGAAGAAACCCTTAAAATGTACCTGCCGAGGATTGTTAATCCTGTTTTAAAGGAAAGAAATTATATGCAGAATGCGTTTTAGAAAAGTAGAGATTATTGAAACACAAATGATTTCAAGTTGACTATATGAAGGCATTCCCCATTAATTTAATAATCAGAAAACTCAAACATCACAGCTGTGTCAAGCCTCATGGCATCTTTCACAATATAATAAATACATATTGAAAAGGTTTAGCATACTCCAGTTGATTGGACATCACTGGTGTGTCTCTGTGGAATAATTCATTCATCACAGACAATCGCACATGATACCTTCCGAACAATCCGTGAATGTCTTAAGATGGTTAATATGCAAGCAGACGCCTTCTCTAAGAACAAACCAGTGCTTTTTCACTGTGAAAATGCCCAACATCATTAAAAATCAGTGCCCTCTGCTTACCTGTATTTTAATGGGCCAGGAAAAGTTGCTGACATACACATAAAACGTGATATTCGGATTGCTCCTGAAGTTAAATTTTTCATAGGAAAAGCTGTCTCTGTATTCCTTTATGTTTGTCTTAGAAACTATAGGAGTCTCTTCCCCAGATATTGTTCCTCCTAAAATATGAATATGAAGAAGCAATAGTCGATTCTAGGAAACGGGAATCCTTATTAAGTCAAAGTACACAGTTCAGCAGAGTCTTAGACACTGACATGGCAGAACACTATCACCAACGCTGTGGCACGCCAGCTGCCAGCGGTACCTCTGCTTACAGGTTTGCCAGAAATACAGTGTGACAGAGTCAGTGTAAATATCACACTTAAAAACACTCCCCCTCTGTAGCAGCACTGGCTTTCAGACCTGGGGCTTTCGTCTTCCGTAAAACAACCCCAGGGCAGTCTCGTTCCTGGTTTTCAGACTGCGCGCTGCGCAGAAAGAAGGAAGCGTGACACCTAGTACAGTGCCCCCTGCACACGCACCCCCTGCACACACGCCTCCTGCACACGCATCCCCTGCACACGCACCTCCTGCACAAGCGCCTCCTGCACACACACCTCCTGCACACGCGCCTCCTGCACACGCGCCTCCTGCACACACGCCTCCTGCACACGCGCCTCCTGCACACACACCTCCTGCACACACGCCTCCTGCACACGCGCCTCCTGCACACACGCCTCCTGCACACACACCTCCCGCACACACGCCTCCTGCACACGCGCCTCCTGCACACACACACCTCCTGCACACACACCTCCTGCACACACGGTCCCTGAACACACGCCTCCTGCATACGTGCCTCCTGCACACACACTGCCTGCACACACGGTCCCTGCACACATGCACACGCCTCCCGCACACGCACCTCCTGCACAAGCGCCTCCTGCACACACACACCTCCTGCACACGCGCCTCCTGCACACACACCTCCCGCACACACGCCTCCTGCACACGCGCCTCCTGCACACATGCACACGCCTCCCACACACATGGCTCCTGTACACACGCACATGTCTCCTGTACACGCATCTTCTGCACATGAGCCTCCCGCACACACGGCTCCTGCACACGAAGAGGCCATTCTGCTTACCGCCAAAATTACAATCAAACCATATTTGTTCATGTCTTAATCCAATTTTTAAAAAAATGAAAAAGATCAACTTATTTGCCTTTCTACAAATTGAACCATCCTATTTGTTTAAAAAAAAAAAACTGGAAAGAGGCCATAAACTTAAAACACTGTATTTGGCACTCAGTAAATGTTTAGTGAAATTAACCAAAAGAACAGAGCATTTCCGGCTGCTGCTTTAGCAAGACCTGCACCTTAATGGGCAGCAAAAACCACTGTGACTGAGTACACGCATTTCCCACGATCTATTACAAAAGTGGCCCATGGGCATGCCTGACGTGAAGAGGCTCTGAGCTCGTCACTTTGCACATGGCTGGAAATGACCTTACACACTGACAATCCAATGCAACCGTTTGTCCTCCTCATACTTAGGATTTCTTAAAAATTGATCATTTCAGTTTATGATTTACTATGGAAGACAGGCTCACAAAAATGTGTTTGCTCTTAGCCCTAATGCCAACCAGAGCTAAGATAGAAAGAATAGATAGCTTGTCACTTTTATCAGTAAGTACAGGACACTTTCGTCTCGTGTGAATGTCGGGGTTGATAATTAAATTGGTAACTTCAGTAATGAATTGATTAATTGAAACCTCAATCTCTTTAGACACTAAAGAAGCAATTGATCTTAATTAAAATCACAGCATTCCATAACATTATCATTTTCAATGCCTGAGTGTTGCACATTATTTGGTAGCCTTCTAATCTTAATTGAATAAGGGAGCATGGTGGAATTAAGCTTTCAAGTTACTACTTGCTATTTTTATCAGCCAAAGCACAGAATGATGAAAAACAATTGTATATTTTTATTAATTAAAAAAAAACAGTAAACCAGAACAACTTCCGTGCACAAACACATGTAGAGGAGACATGACAATTCTTTTTACCTGTTGAGCCAACCGACCACGTGATGTTGAGATTAAAGTTGTTGGAAGCATTAATCGAAATGTCCAAATTCTTGTTCGACTATCAAGAAAAAAATTAATGTTAAAAAGGTGGAAATGAGTTAAATGCATACCAATCAACCAACTGATTTAATTCTGTTTATTAAATATCTGAAACTGCATATGATATAAATAAATATTCTACTAAATAAGTGCATAGCGTTTATGCTTTTTAATGAACATATGATAAACTCAAATTTCCTCATTTAACTTCTTTAACAATTTGGCCTTTTGCTTTTATATAATTTCTAAGAATAAATCCTAAGGACATTGTATTTATATCGGCAGTTTGATATTTTTATCATTAGTTTGGGTTAGGGTTAGGGTTAGGGTTAGGGTTAGGGTTAGGGTTAGGTTAGGGTTAGGGTTAGGGTTTTCTTTTCCACTTCATTGTCTTTTCCCAGGGAGAAAGTGGTCTACAAAGAGGGCTGGCTGTCTCACCTCTACAAACGGATAAGCTTTGTGTCTGTAGTATGCGCATGACTGTCACAACTATTATTTTTATGGCTGCAAAATGTGTATAAAATGAATGCAAGAGAACGCATAAGCCAGTCATTACAGTCAGCTCTTCATATGTGCTTTACCTTATTCTGGATGGGCTGAAAATGAGAACTATTAAACGTTCGTAACAATAGTAAGCATAAAATAGTCCTTGCTTTCTTAGTTTCTCCTCTACAGAGTCAAACACCAGATACTGGAAAAACGCAAGTGCCATAGCTCACGCTGCAAGCCCGCTCAGGGCTGCTGCTTTCCTGTACAGCTATATCAGAGCTGTAGCATCACAGATAATCCACAAGACAATGGCATCTGCCCCACAGACGCTGGTGGTAATGGGGGAGCTCACTGAGGCTGCTTGGGAAAGAGGCCCACTCTGCAATGGGTTCACATGAAAGTGCGAACCAGAGGCGATCTACAGTGAGATACGACTGAAATCTGTCAGAAGGAGCAAAATCGTTGGAAGTCCACACGTGAGAAGACATCTACATATTCTATTTTCCAGGGCAGATTACGGAGCTTTCGTGAATAAGTGCTTTTAACTTTGGAGGTCGTCCTGGGTGACTTGTTCTCAATTAATAGGGATTACACAGAAAATCTTGCAAGTGTCCCTGCCTGGAGATGCTTCCAATGCAAGCTTAGCACCAGAGGTATGTCTAGGAGGCCGATTAAAAAAAAACATGGACTGCGTTTAACTTGTGTATCTTTCAAATTCACTACCAGGAGTGAATGCGTTTGAGCTTCCTCAGCTTGTAGAATTACATGACTGTGAAGCAGGCGCTGTGTAAGTCAGTCATCATTAGATCGGGTCAAATGGGAACCGATGATTCGCTGTACTGTAGCTGATATAGTGCACTTTGAATTCTCGTGTTATTAAACTTCCTTTTCATGACCTTGTTATTCAGAGAATTGCCAAGTTTGTATTTTTGATTGACAGTCTCCTGTTTAAATCATATACTCATATACTTATTTACAACAGAATTTATACCTACAATTACACACTTAAAATTCAGAAAAATCCCATTTACAACTAAAACACAAGAATTCAAGGTAAATTAGAATTTTCTGTACCAATAAGTATACGGATATATAATTTAAACCAGGAGATTAACGATCAAAAATAATAACTTGTCATTTGTCTGACTCACAGGCACATCCAAGCTTCGTGAAAAGAAAGTTTAAGAGCTCGAGAAACGTCTACAGAATTCCTCTGTGCCATACCTCTGAGGAGTTAAACCACAAGGAACATGATAGGGAATTCACAGCGACAGTCAGTGCAGGAGGCGACATCTCCTTACCTGCTCTGGGTTTGCTATGAAGTTGATGGCGGTGTGGTGGCGGTCGTCTTCCTGTAGCAAGCTGAAGGTGAACTGGTAGTCGATCAGAAGACTATCTGCAGGGAAAGGAGAGGCCTGACACCCGAGAAAAAGTCGCGAGGAGAACCAAGAGCTGGGGGAAGGACACTGCACACAGGACTGAATCATCTTTAAATACTAGCGGCCTGCGCGAGTGTAAAGCAACCACAGCATGAGATAGAAGGCTCAGTTAACCATAAGTTAAATAAATAACAATTGGACTGCACACGTTTCCTGTACAGAAAACAGTCAACTACAAATTTCCAGGTGAAACAGGAGACGCCCCATCCCTCCTCAAGAATCTCAAAAAATACATTAATGTATCTTTGGCGGTCATAAAAAAAGTATGCAACTGTATCTTTGGGGGTCATGGAAAAACTATGCAACTGTATCTTTGGGGATCATGAAAAACTATGTAACTGGCATTTCAAACACAGACTGTGTATGCTCTAAATTTTTCACTGAGTGGAGTACAGAAAAAAATATTACTTTAACATAAGTTTTGAATTTATACAGATGGATATAATTTGAAAGTTTCTTTTCACGTTGAATTATTGAACCATTTCTATGCATCAAGAAAAAGAGGTGTAAAGAAATGAGGGAAATAGAAATTTTGACATATGAATGTCTAGTGCTATGAAATAAGAAATTTTAACAAACTGACAAAAAAAAGTATCCAGGTGAGTAAACCTAAATATTCATTTAAAGGATGATGTGTGAAAGACAGATTCATTACATAATATAAAATAATCCAGTGTCCCTCAACTGATGAATGATATAACATGATTTATTTAGGAGTATATTATTCAGGCATAAAAAGAAATAAAGCTACTTCACAATAAATGAGTAAAATTTTAAAATATTGAACTAAATTTTTTTAAGGTTGTCACAAATGACCACATCTCTCGTGATTTCATACACATGATATATTCACAGAGACAAATCCACAAAAATGGTATGTGAGATCTAAATAAAGGAGAATCAGCTGTGGCTGTTAAAATGCAGACGACTTATCTGAACAGAATGAAGATGATATAAAATCAGAAGTGGCGGTGGCTGAATAACTTTGTGGATACAGAAAGAGGCTGCTGATCTTGCATCCAGGACAGCTCAAAAAGTAACAACTACAGACATGCATGCAGGCTGCCCGGATGAATGTGCACATGGGTACACGCATGCACGCGCACACGCACACATACACACACGCATGCACGCACAAATTATTTACAAAGAAACACTAACAGCTTTTCAACTTGACACAAGCTGGGTCAGCTGGGAAAGGCAACCTCAATGAAGAAAACGCCTCCATCTGTATCGGAATGTAGGGCGTATCTGTGAGGGACTTTCTTGACTAAAGCGGGATGTGGGAGGGGCGGGTGTGGGCGGGACCCGGACCCGCCCACTGTGGCAGTGCCATCAATGGTGGTCCTGAGTTGTGTAATGCAGCAGGCTGAAGAAGCCAGGGATCTACAAGACAATGAGTAGCATTCTTCCCCGGTCTCTGCCTCAGTCCCCGCCTCCAGGTTCCTGCCATCACTCCCCTCCTGACCAACCCCAACTGTAAGCCAAAGTAAACCCTTCCCTCCACAAGATGCTCTTGGTCTCGGTGTTCGCCACAGCAGTAGAAACCCTAATTAGCACCAATCACTCTTACACAAAAATAAAGACCAAAAGGTAGTAATAAATTATATATTCACCTTCCACTATAAAATTAAATTTAAATCTCTTACATCTATGCAACAACTTAAGGTAAACAAGCACATAAATGACCCACAGGACTGCGGAGATGGCTCAGACAGTAAGAGCTCTGTCAGCTTCTGCAGAGGGCCTGGGCTAAAGTCACAGCGTTCACCGGGAGATTGACAACTTTCCGTAACTCCAGTTCCAGGAGGTCCCATGCCCCTTCTGGCCTCCCCAGGCGCTGCGCACAGATGGTGCACAGACTTAAAGGAAAAGTATGCACACACATAAAAAATATCTTAAAAGGGAAGGGCATGTAAGTAAAAGGCACAAAAGGGAATAAATTATAGATTTAAACTTAGAAATTATAGTTATATAACAATTATTGAAAAGAAAAACACCATCTTGTTACATCTATAGCAAGACCATTTGCTAAAGATAATACAAAAGAGCTACAGTAAAAACTAAAATAACGAACCATACATATAAACATTTACAGCTTTCATCTCAGGGACTTTATCATACGGGGATCAGGTCTAGCCCAATACATAAATTAATACACTGTTTTAATAGTTATATACAGCTAGGAAGACATAAACATGTATATAGAAGAGTACTTGACTTTTGAATACTAATCCATACCCAGAAACTTGACAGCCATTGTCATCACTTCCTACAATCCATCTGAGGATGTTTATACTCTCTAACAACAATGTCATTCATAAAATAAGCAAAAACATTTCATGTTTAAAATCTATGTAACCACAATTTAGATTTCTAATAATTATGTTCTGGAGGCCTTGGGTTTTTTGTTTTGTTTATTCTGCTAATAGTTATAAAGATGTATGCATATAGTAGTTTCATCACTTTGTGATCCCCATATTAGGATTACTTTGCTACCTATGTGTCACAAGGGCAGGAAACACTGAAAATATATTGCATGTCATATCAATAAGAAAAGTTTGTCATGGAATGTGCAAACACCTTTAAACTAAAGACTTTAAAACAGAAGACATAAGTTTTCAATGTGTATCAAAAATATACTTTAAAAATATAGATGTGCAAATAGGAAAAATACTTTGGATTTGGTATTTCTTTTTAAATTGTCATTAATGTTCAGAGGGAAAAAATGCCCATCAATTCATCTCAAAATGAAAATTTTAAAGAATGCCACAGCCATGTGTTTTGTACAATAATCCAAACAAAACAACAGTATGCTAAAGTAATTGTGCACCAAAAACTACAAAAATAAAAAAAAACTTGAAAAGAAATACATAAAAAAGTGAAGAAACTGAAATAAAATTAAAGTAGTTGACAGAATCTCACAAATATCACTAATAACTACTGATTCATACATAGATTCATGTAGCTCATCATTAATCATGAAATATCAGATTGGAAAAGCACCAAGATCAATTCATTCATGTTCCATTCTTAAGTGACTCTGTGGGAGGAGGGTGGACTGATGGAAGATGTCATTCTGTAAATATGTTTCTCTAATTGGTTAATGAATAAAGCACTGTTGGCAAATAGGAAGACAAGATAGGCAGGACTAGGAGACAAGAAGGATTCTGGGAGATGCAGTAGGAGGAGATTCAACATGTGGAGGCTTGAGAGAGAAGGTCCTGACTCTCTCTCCAGTAAGATAAGACCACGTGGAAAACACTAGATTAATAGAAATGGGTTAATATTTAAGACAGAGCTAGCCAATAAGAAACGCTAGTAACTGGCCGACAATTTTGTATCTAATACAGCGTCTCTGTGTGTTATTTGGGGGCTGACGCAGTAGTGGGACCAGGCTGGCAGGAAAACTGCTCGTAACAGTGGACAGTGTGAAAGAAGGAACATACATCGGGCAAATATTCACAAAAAGACACTGGTGTCACAAGACATAAAAGGTATCAACAGGACATGGCTATTTCCAATTACAAAGGGTGTATAATTTACACACTAAAATCTGACTTAATAAAGAAGCTACAGCTACAGAGATTCGGCAAATACCCAGCATGCATCAGGCCCTGGCAAGCATTCTACCACAAAGGGAAGAAGAAAGCCTAGATAGTCTAAGATCATGAAACAGGATATTCCCTTTGGATTCACATTTTAGATCAATATAATAATGATTAACAGTAATTTTCCTTGGATAGAATAATTAAGGACTCTAAATTTGTCTTTTATCTTTTTATGAAATGAATATTCATTTCTTCTATTGCTGAAATTTAAAAGGGTTTCTTTAAAGGAATGTACAGATAACATCATTTTCTTGAACACTGATCTTTAACACATTTTCATATAATACACTTACACGATTAACAGCTAAATTAACATAGTTACAATCACTTCCAAAAATGACATCTCATTTCTAATTTGCATGCTTCTTGGATATAGGTGAACACAGATGTAATTCATACAGATACAGATGCTCACCCTAAATTAAGGTAATGCTCACAGTACAGATGCTAGCATTTGTTACGTCTTTAGCCATCACTGGACTAGAATCCATGAAAGGAAATGGTGCCAGCTTCTACAGAGTAGAGAGTTATACACAAAAGTAAATTAGGAGTAAAACAAACTACATACAGGAAAGGTACCATAAATGTCCTTCCCTGATAATGACATGATGACTAACTTATCCACCATCATAGAGCCCTCATCTAGTAGCTGATGGAAACAGAAGCAAACACCCACAGCTAAACACTGAGCAGAACTGGAATCCAGATGCAGAGAGGGAGGACAAGACCAGGCTGCAGAAACCCACAGAGACAGCTGACCTGAACAAGGGGGAGCTAATGGGCCCCAGACTGATAGCTGGGAATCCAGCATTGGACCGACTCAGACCCCCTGAACATGGGTCTCAGTTAGAAGGCCTGGGTAGTCTAAGGGGCCTCTGACAGTGGAACCAGGATGTATCCCTGGTGCACGAAAGGACTTAGGGAGCACATTCCCCATGGAGGGATACTCCCTTAACCTAGAGGCAGGAGAGAAGGCCTAGTCCCTACTCCAAATGCCTTGACAGATTTAGATGGCCCTTCCTGGAGGGCATCACCCTACATGTGGAGTGGGGGGGATGGGAGGAGAGGCTTGTCGGGGGTCATGGGAGAGTGGGAGAGGGAAAGAGGGAGGGAGGGAGAGGGAACTGGGATTGATATGTATAATATAAATAAAAATTAAAATAAAAAAACAAGCTACATACATAGCTTTGGATATTATCTGACATTTATGACCCATTTATAGTAAGTTTTACTTGACAACATTTACAAAACCGCCAAACATTTCGTTAAACAGCCTTAATCAGTGAGCGTGCACACATGGCAAAAATGCAAGCCGGTTCGTTTATTCACAATGTACATGCGTGTGCTACCATTAGGTCTGCTATGCGGGCCATAAATTCATGTGTGTGGAGATCCAACAAAACAAGTTGCTGTGTACTCAAAATTTCATATTATATGGGGGAAAACTAAGTGTGTAAGCGAGACAGCTTCACTCCACGTGAGCATTAGACAGCGGAAGAAAAGTAGAAAAAGCAAAAGCTACAATCAGATATAAGATCGGGCAACCAAAATTGCCCCCATGAGTGAGTCTGCTTTGTGACGCTACAGTGCTGTATATGCACAAGATAAAAATAGGAAAACTTACAAGGGAGACGCTCACATGCCTAGAGCAGGAAATTCAAAATGCCAGCACCTGATGAAGACCCTACCTCTGCATCACCAGGGAAGGGGGGACGCATTCAGTCCTGCCTGTCAGGTGGGGTCTGGTGCACGACGTATGAGTGAGTGTTAGAAAGAGTTTGGGTCTGTGTTCAGCCAACAGGCCAGAGCATTGCTCACTAAGCCCTCAAAAGAGCAAGTAAAAGAAGTTCATTAACAGGACAGAACCTACGGTCCAAAACAGGGGAACTCCTGCATATGGACCTAAAGCAACAGAAGAGCTGCCTCATGGAGCGTGACGATCAGCTCCAGCTTTCTGTGCTCCTTGTTTCGTGTGATGTGGCCTTCTGTGGCTTTAAGACTGATATTTGCCTTTTCAAGCCTACTGCTGCAATAATGTGTTCAAAATATTTCATTTTGTGCATGCAAACAAAACTAATAAGCATATGCTTATAAATAACGTTTCTCAGTCTAAGACCTACGCGTTAATTAGATAAACCAATGCCAACTAAAAGCCTACGTACAGTGAGATGAACGGGAAAGCAGTTTGTTTTTAATAACACAAACCAAAGCAAAACTTACTGAATAACAGAGTTGAGCGCCTCAATAGAAAAGTAATGGTTTTCAAAATACGTACAAAGTTAGTACCTCAAAAGTTATCCCGAATCCTAACAGACAATGCAAGTGACTAAAAATATGTCATTTGTTAAAAACTAAAATATACCAGAACATCAACTACTTGAAAACCAGAGTAAAACGCATGGCTGCTCTTCGGGCAGGGACATAAAGGACGGATGGACGCACAGACAATCACAAAGTGATTTTGTGAAAGCTAATTAGCGCTAGGCTTTCACATTTAGTATCTAAATTTTTCTTAGATTCAGTGTTTCATTCAGGCTTAAACGTTTCTTTATTTTTGTTAGAGTGTTTATGGTTTTTAAAATTTGTGTCTTTGAGGCAGTGTGCTTTCGATTAACCGCGGATAAATGCGGTGCCTTCACACAGAGTCTGGCTGGGATCTTGAGGAAATCACTAATGCTGCACTGTGAACGGGCGGCATTGCTGAATTACTCTCCGCTCTTGCATCTCAGTGATGCAGTGTCCTAACTCAGTGAGGTCTTGCAGCTCCAAGTCAGAAAGTGTCAGTTTACTGCCCACGCCCTTTCAAGCGTCCGAGCTCTAAGGTGAGCTAGCAAAGTCAACACTGCCATCTAGTGTGCCAGGACAGTTTCTGCAGCATTTTAAAAGGGAGCCACTGCTCGTCTAACATGAGAACAGTCCCTGTGGCCAATGAGTGATTAAACAGACACCACATGGGATAAAGATAAGTTTACACGGGACACGGCAGTGAACCCCTGTAATCCCCATGCTCCAGGAAGGAGGCAATAGTGAGTTTGGGGCCAGCTGAGATTACACGGTGGAAAGATGGAATACAAGATTATGATTGTACTTCACATACTTAGCACAAAGAGAGAGAACATAGACACCGACTTGCTTCTAATATTGATCACACTTTATACTGAAAATAATTAGGTATGTTGAGTTAATGTTTTTATTTAATCTGATTTTACCTGCAATAAAATGGTCAAGACAGCTAAGTTACTTTTCATGGGAAAAGACTTGTCCCTCGGAAATCTAGAACATGACAAGAGTATACGTCTGGATGCTCACTACATCTTTTCATCACAGTTTTAAAGGCTAAAGGTGATGCACTGAAAACCAGAAAAACAGAAAAGGAATTCCAGGTCAAAAGGAGGAGCTACAACTGTTCGTCCTTACAGAAGACAGAACGGTTTGAAGTAATTCTGACAGAGCATGCCAAAGGTGCCAGAACCGAGGACGCAAACAATTACAAAACCAATTATATTTATATACAAAGGTAAAAGAAGATACTCACAATAGTGTCAAAACAAAATATGTAAGGGCTGTCCGAGTCAGGGTTTCTATTGCTGTGACACACACCGTGGTCAAAAGAGACTTAGGAAGGAGAGGGCTTGCTTTGCTTACACTTCACCCCGCAGAGCACCCACCATGGAGGCCAGCTCAGGGGTTCAGTGGGGCAGGAACCTGGAGGCAGGGGCTGCTGCAGACCCCATGGAGGGCACTGCTCACTGGCTTGCTGAACCTGCACAGCCCTAGCAAGGGCGGCCGGTGGCACCCAGGGTGGGCTCGTCCTCCCCCAACAGGCCTGCCTGCAGCCCACCCTAAGGACACATTTCTCAGCTGAGGCTCCTCCTGTCAGCGGCTCTAGCCGGTGTGGAATAGACATAAAACTAGCCAGCACAGGGATACATCTGGGAGGGAGGGGAGAGGGGGAGGGAGGAAGGGAGGGAGGGAGGAGGGAGGGGGAGGGAGGAGGGAGGGGGAGGGAGAAGGGAGGGAGGGAGGGAGGGAGGGAGGGAGGGGAGGGGAGGGAGGGAGGAGGGAGGGAGGGAAGGAGGGGGAGGAGGGAGGAGGGGGAGGAGGAGAGGAGGGAGGGAGAAGGGAGAGAGGGAGAAGGGAGGGGGAGGGAGGGAGGGGGAGGGAGGGAGGAGGGAGGGAGGGAGGGAGGGGGAGCAAGGGGAGGAGAGGGAGGGAGAAGGGAGGGAGGGAGGAGGGAGGGGGAGGGAGGGGGAGGGAGGAGGGGGAGGGAGGGGGAGGGAGAAGGGAGGGAGGAAGGGAGTGAAGGATGCCATTTCCTTAAGTAAAAAGACTTAGTTATATGTAATCAGTCTATCCTAAAAATTTTTTCTTCTAAATTTTAAAAATACATTAAAATTATAGAATTGTATTTGAACCATACTTTTTGTCCATGTCCGGGACATAAACAACTTTAATTTATTTATACTGAGTTTGCTTTTTAAGAGTAGGAAAAAATACACCAAACAGTTAAGAGAATATTACAAATAGACATTGCCTTTCTTAGCCATGAATTATGGAAGCATAAAGTTTAAGAAATATAAAGAATAAGCATGTTAAAATTATAACCTTAAAAAACAATTTTAAAGTAATGCCAGGTGGTGGGGGTACATGCCTTTGATCTCAGCACTTGGGATGCAGAAACAGGAGGATCTCTGTGAGTTTGAGGCCAGCCTGGTCTACAGAGTGAGTTCCAGGACAGCTAAGGCTGTCACACAGAGAAACACAGGCTCCAAAACAAAACAAAATTTTAAAATAAATATAAATAAATAAATAAACAATGTGGACCAGAGTTAACTAAAATTGTAATGAAATATAGCTACTCATTTACCTGAATCTAACAATATAAATCAATTACTATAAATAAAACATAAAAGTACTTACAATAACACGTCCCCCTGAGTGGATTACCAACATAGCGGTTTTCAGAATCACATCTGTAGAAACATGAGGAAGTTACTCACTACTAAATAACGCAATGTGGTACAACCGTATCATAAATTGATTTTTTAAAAATACACCTGCAAAGTAGGTGAGTGCAGAAATCCTAGGGATAAATAAGCACGGGTGAACAGAAACTGTTTCTGACAAAGCCCATCAGCCCACAGGATGGGATCCGACAGACCGACCAGAGGCAGGTGTGACAGAACACCCGGCGACTTAGCCTTCTGTACTAACGCAGCAAGTTCTTGGCAGTTATTTGTAAGAAGAGGAAAGGCCAGGACATTCATAAAACCCTATTCTTTCTTTGTAGGATTATCTGAAATTTCTGTCTTATACAACAATGAATCTTTAATTTTATAAAATAATCCTCAGAGTGCATCTATTATCAGTGTCTGTGCCTACATGAACATAAGTGTACACACACGTGCACAAACATAAACACACACACACACACACACACACAAGTCATACACACACACAGGCTCCCTCAATTGTTTTGAGAAAAGATTTTTTTTCTAAATCAATAGACTAAAGCAAAATAGACTAACATGACCTAGGATGAAGAGCTTGAATTATTGAGCTGCCTTTGGGTTATTAAAAAATGGATACATATGAAGACTCTGGCACATGAACTTTAAGTTAAATACTTCAAAACTAATAACAACAGAGAAACATAAATTTTTCAAAAAATTTATTTTTCTGTGTCCTGTTTCCACAATAAAATTGAATTGATTATTGGTGTCAGACAGACATATGGTGTTTATTTGCATAATTCTATTTCTTGAAATACCTTTCCAGAGTAAATTGTATAAAATGCATGGGCTGCAAGCAGGATGGCTGTGAAAGGGAGATGGATGGTGGAGTTTTCTGTAAGACTGAGTCTCCTGCCAATGTTGAATGCTTCACCCGCAGTGGCCATGCCAAAGTGGCCGAGTGTCTTACTTAGATCTTCTGCCGCTGTGACGAAACGCCAGGGCCAAATCAACTTGGGGAGGAAGGGGGTTATTTGTCTTCCACTTCCAAAACCTCATTCATCATGGAAGGAAGTCAGGACAGGAGCTCAAACAAAGCCCGAACCTGGAGACAGGAGCTGTTGCCATACAGGGGTGCTGCTTCCTGGCTTCCTCCCCTGCCTTGTCAACCTGCTTCCTTAGGGAAGCCAGCACCACCAGCCCAGGGATGATAATGGACTATGTCATCCTACATCCATTACTGGTGTTCATGCATGCTGTGAGATCACGAAAGGCACTTTCTTCTAAGTTTCATGGCATCTAAAAATGCCACCCAAGTTTACAAGTCTTAGAGATGTTAGGCTTCGCATTTTAGATTCATTTATACATTATACATCACTGTATAAAAATGACAGCTTCTTGCCAAGCTCCACCCTCCTAATGGACCACCGCTTTGATTCTGAGTGCTCAGCTCAGCACATCAGGACAGTTACTACCCCACTTCCCAGCAGAAGCATCACGGTATTTAGTGCCAACTCACAGCCGTCCGAGTCTGAACTCTCATCGTGATGTTCCTAATCTAGAGCCGCTATGACCATTCCTCGGACGGGATGACCTCACCAGAGGACAGAAGGACCTGGCGGTGCACACATTCATACGGAGTGACAGAGCAAAAAAAATTTCATTGCAGCCGGGTGTTAGTGGCACACACCTTTAATTCCTGCACTTGGGAGGCGGAGGTAGGTGGATCTCTGTGAGTTCGAAGCCAGACTGGTCTACAGAGCAAGTTCCAGGACAGGTTCCAAAACTACAGAGAAACACTGTCTCGACAAACCAAAATTAAATAAATAAAAAATCCCATTGCGGACATTATTTATCCATTCATGTGGGCTGTCCCATTTCTTAGGTACTGTGACTAGTGTTCATCCATGTGGCAGGTAAGTAACTTAGTCCTTCCGGCACACACCTAACAGAACAGGTGGGCTATAGGACAGCTCTAATGGTAGCTTTAGGAGGAACTCCCTTACCAATCTCCTTCCCCGCTACACAAGCTTACGCTCCCGCCAGCACGAGCTCCTTTTTTCTCCGTGTCCTTGCCAGCACTGGTCATCATGAGTTTCTCTGAAGATAGCGACACTGGCTGGAGTGAGCTGGACTCTTACATTTTCCTGATGGCTAAGGAGGCTACTCTTTGTGAAGTGTCTAGTGGCTGTCTGGATTTCTTCAGCTGTTGAGTCCAGTAGTTGCTTTTGTCTGAAAGTTACCATTCTTCAGTGCCATTTATCTTGGGAAAAGGTTAGAGGAAGCATTGCCATTACTGTGGCAATATGATGACGTTGTATCCATTTAAACAGATTGTTTTATGATTTGTTTGTCGGATGCTGCACTCATTTGTTTGAGGTTGCGGAGCCAAGACTTGGCCTTAAATCCTCTATGTGGCTAGGACTGGCTGAATGTGCATTCAGTCACAATGTTCACGCTCGGCCTAACAGGACTGCAAATCCCTTCCGCCCTTTCTTTCTCTGCTCAGTTAACAAGCTGAGGGACAATGATTCGCATTTTAATGAGGCTTTCCCTCCTTTCGTCCTTTAATATTCTCTCATCTCTCAGACACTGGAAATGCTGAGACCACGTCCATTTTTATGTCTGTGTTGTTTCTGGTGCTACTACAACTGCTGTTTGCTGCCTTCTTCACCCAGGAAAACATTACTCTTCCTTCAATTCCAACGTGCTGAGGCCATCTTCATCATCAGAGAATCCCACCTCAGAAGTCACAGATACTCCTTCAATTCCAACGTGCTGAGGCCATCTTCATCATCAGAGAATCCCACCTCAGAAGTCATAGATACTCCTTCAATTCCAACGTGCTGAGGTCATCTTCATCATCAGAGAATCCCACCTCAGAAGTCACAGATACTCCTTCAATTCCAACGTGCTGAGGCCATCTTCATCATCAGAGAATCCCACCTCAGAAGTCACAGACACTCCTCCTTCAATTCCAACGTGCTGAGGCCATCTTCATCATCAGAGAATCCCACCTCAGAAGTCATAGACACTCTTCCTTCACATTCCAACGTGCTGAGGACATCTTCATCATCAGAGAATCCCACCTCAGAAGTCACAGATACTCCTTCAATTCCAACGTGCTGAGGCCATCTTCATCATCAGAGAATCCCACCTCAGAAGTCACAGACACTCCTTCAATTCCAACGTGCTGAGGCCATCTTCATCATCAGAGAATCCCACCTCAGAAGTCATAGATACTCCTTCAATTCCAACGTGCTGAGGCCATCTTCATCATCAGAGAATCCCACCTCAGAAGTCATAGATACTCCTTCAATTCCAACGTGCTGAGCACATCTTCATCATCAGAGAATCCCACCTCAGAAGTCATAGACACTCTTCCTTCAATTCCAACGTGCTGAGGCCATCTTCATCATCAGAGAATCCCACCTCAGAAGTCATAGACACTCTTCCTTCAATTCCAACGTGCTGAGGCCATCTTCATCATCAGAGAATCCCACCTCAGAAGTCACAGACACTCCTCCTTCACATTCCAACATGCTGAGGCCATCTTCATCATCAATGAATCCCACCTCAAAAGTCATAGACACTCCTCCTTCACATTCCAACATGCTGAGGCCATCTTCATCATCAATGAATCCCACCTCAGATGTCACAGAGAACAGTTAATAATCTGCTGAGAGTTTTGAGCCTGATGTCATGGGTCCTGGACAAAGAACGTACACAAATACATGGCTACATGGCCAATGCAGGCAATGACTGGGAGACAAGAGGAACCAGTATCACTTGGGAAATTTACAAAAATATGTGGCATTTGCTGACACGTCTAAAGAAGAATGGAATTTATCCTTGGAAGAAATGATTCGTCATGTTCTAGGTCATTAAATATAAGAAATCTGTGTGTTTCACTGTGGTGAGTATAATACTAATAGCATACAGGTACTTTAGCAAAACCCTCATCAATTTTGCTTACTAACACCATGCACTAATTTAACCACAGTTTGCTTATTTAGATGACTTTCTTTGCTTCCTAATAAAAGCATTTTCCAATAGAACCATGGTAGAGCGATAATTATTTTCAAAATGATGACATTATTTTTATTACCCCCACCCAAAAGTTTAAAATGTACTGAACAGCCACTTAAGATTCCTCTACTGAGAATTGTTTTTGATCCGTACCCCATTTTTAATGGGGTTATTTGGTTCTTTGATATCTAGTTTCTTGAGTTCTTTATATATTTTGGGTATTAGTTGTCTATTGGATATGGGGTTATTAAAAATCTTTTCTCAATCTGGGTCTACCGCTTTGCCCGACTGATGGTGTCCTTTGCCACACTTAAGTTGCATGAGTTCCCATTTATTACATCTTAATCTGTGAGTCTGCACTATCGGTGTTCTGTTCAGGATGTTGCCTCCTGTGCCAGTGAGTTCTAGGCCATCCCCCACTCCCACTTCCCTTAGGCCTGGTTGTCTGGTTTTATGTTGACATCTCTGATCCACCTGGCCCTCAGTGTTGTGCAGGGTGACAAATATGTACCCATTTGCATTCTTCTACACGTCAACACCCAGTAATGCCAGCAACGTTTGTTGAATATGCCTTCTTTTTCTCCAGTGTGTATTTCTGGTTTCTTTATCAAAAATCTACAGAGTAAGTTCCAGGGTAGCTAAAGATAGACATAGAATCCCTGTCTCAAAAAAGACCAAAAAAAAAAAAAAATAAAAAATAAAAAATAAAAATAAAAGAATGGAGTACTTTTTTAAAAGCCACATAAAGATGGAAAACACACAGAGTGTCTGGATACTGAATGTTATTGTGTTGCCTTTGAATTGATTGCTGAGGAAGTAGCAACAGCCACTAAAAGACATTTGATTATAAATGCTATCGAATTAAGCCAACCTGTATATTTTGAAACTGCCTTGACTTCAAAACTTAAGTCTAAGGACATGTTACTTTGGAAAAGAAGTTTTGCTTTTGTTTCCACAGAAGATGAAAAGCTGTGGGGTGGATTCCTTCCAGACTAAAATGGTTTGATCAAGCAAGACCCCCTGAAGCAATGCCCTAGGTGATTCAACAACTTAAACATCTGGGAAAACGCAGCCTCACAGACAACTACAGCCAGGATTTGACCAGGTCTCTGGGTTTTCTCAGGATCCCATGGTATTGACAGCTCCTCCAAACAGCGGGAAGCAGTTTGGAGAGAACAATGCCCAAATTCTCAAATATTGTTTATAAATGTTTGTTTTCGGGTCAGCTGTCTCTGTGGTTTCTGTAGCCTGGTCTTGCCCTCATTTTCTTATCAGACCTCCCTTCTGCATCTAGATTCCAGGATTTCAGCTGTGTTTAGCTGTAGGTGTCTGCTTCTATTTCCATCAGCTACTAGATGAGGGCTCTATGGTGGCAGGTAAGTTAGAAATCAATCTCATTATCAGGGAAAGGCATTTAAGGTAGCCTTTCTACTGTTGCTTAGATTGTTAGTTGGGGCCATCCTTGTAGATCTTTGGACAGACCTGAACAAGGAGGAGCTAATGGACCCCCAGACTGACAGCTGGGAAACCAGCATTGGACCGACTCAGACCCCCTGAACATGGGTCTCAGCTAGCAGGCCTGGGCAGTCTAAGGGACCTCAGACAGTGGAACCAGGATGCACAAAATGACTTTGGAAACACGTCCCCCATGGAGGGATACTCCCTTAGCCTAGAGGCAGGAGGGAGGGCCTAGTTCTTACTCCAAATGACTTGACAGATTTTGTTGACCCCTCCTGGAAGGCATCAGCCTCCCTGTGGAATGGGGGTGTGGAATGAAAGGGGGCTTGGGGAGAGCATGAAAGAGAGGGAGAGGGAACTGGGATCAACATGTAAAATAAGAAAAAATAAAGTTTGTTTTCATTTAAACGGGGTTAGTTATAAATGCTTAATGATCACAGTCAATCTCTTTCTAAAGCGAAATGGGAGAATCTGGTACAGAAATGAATATTTTGCATTGGTATGGATTTTGGTTTACTGACACAAATTTATGGTCAATTTTGTTATATGTATATTTATACTCTTGTTTAGGCAATGTGTTTATGCAGCTGTTTTAAAATATAATATATAATTAAGTTAAATTTTAGATAGTCACCCACAATAGTCAAAAGTTAGTTAGCTTTTTTAGATATACAGAGATATATTTCAAATGGACAGGTATTCTTAAAAACCTTTCAAAGACCTACAGAAAATGGCATTTAAAATGGTTTATTGGGGTTTTTCATGGCAATAAGACACAACTGCTCCTGGCAACACCAATTACATCAGAGAGGAAGATGCACATTGAAGAAACTCAATGTGGAGTTTGCATTCAATGTGGCAAAACTGGTCAATTGGGCAAAGAACTGTCCTTGACTCAACTGCTGGCGGTAAGCACGTTGTCCAAGCTGGACAAGCAGGTGACAAAGGAAAGTTATCTCTGAGCTTGCCAAGGGACAGGATGGTTCTTCAGGTTCCTGCCTTACAGAAGAAAGCCACTGGTAAACTTCACCAGTACAAGACAGAACAGATCTGCAAATTTCCTGCTTCACAAAAAAGTCTGCCAGACACTATGGCCTATGGGTTAAAGATGGATGCCCACAGTCACAGAGAAACTTTGGGTGGCTACCCAGGCATCGAGATGTCTCTGTCGGCTCTAGAGTTTATTTATTATCCTTCTGGGGTCTTTGATGGAGTTGAAGATAGGTAGTTCCAATTATGGTTTTCCTTAATTATGATAAAAGATAAGGTACATATAAATCCTTAGACTCACAAAGATAGGACAGATGATAGAATATTTTCTTTAAATTGTTCCAAATGTAAATAGACTAAATATTGTAACTATAATTCTTACTTGATAACTTTTTTTATACATAATGTCACTATGTTAAAATTAAAACGTTCCTTTTGATGTAGACAGGAAAGAGGGGATGATGGGGGATACCCTTCTGTGTGCTGTGAATGTATGTTTCCCTTACCGGTGGATGAATAAAGCTGTTTCACCCATGGACAGGCAGGATTTAGCCAGGCAGGAAATCCAAACAGGGATAGGGAAAGGTAGTAGGTGTGGTCAGAGAGACCCATGTAGCTACTGGGAAGGTGCCTTCCCGCCCAGGAGGGGGGCATTCTCCAGTAAGCCAAGACCACATGGAGATGCAAAGATTAATAAAAATGGGTTAATGATTAATAGAGAGCTATCCAATAAGAAGCTTGAGTCACCAGCCAAACAGTTTATGATTAATAAAAGCCTCTGTGTGTTTATTTGGGATTAACGGCCACGGGGCTGGGAGGGACAGAAACCTCCATCGACAGGAGGATAAGGAGTCTAAACTGGCCGTCTTTTACAGCCAAACAAATCTTCCAGTGGCTGCCCTGAGCTGTGTTCGGTTGAGTTGTCGGCCAAGGCAGTCCTGTGGAGATCCCTACACAACGCAGGCTGATGTTAGCACAACATTCACTCAGCCCACTGAACACAGGAAGATGGAGCTGGTGCCTGCACCCCAACATTCTAGTCCCTTTGGCAGGGAAAGGTACCCTGCAGGCTACTGAAAGAAAAACCTAGACATCAAGCCGGCCATAAAACCCTGACCTACAATCTGTTCAGCCTGAAAGTTAGGCCAGGACAGCGGTGGTGCAGCGCTTGTGGGAGCGAGCAATCAATGTCCGGTTTAATTTGTGGCCCACACCACGAGAGGGAGCCCATGGCCATACTGCCCGGATGGCCAGGATCCAGAGACTAGACAGCCTAAGGTAGAAACAAATGCAACAGGCCAAAAAAGAAAACAAAAGCAATGAAATGATTCCGAACGGTGTTCTGCTATAATCACAGATCAATGCCTCGTCCAGGCATCCGAGAGACTCCCTCTGGCAGCAGATGGGAACGGGTGCAGACACACACAGCCAAACATATGTGTAGAATCGAAACTGGAGGTCTCTGTTGAGTCCCTCCCCTCGGAGATCTGAGAATCGCTGACGAAGGCGAGCAAAGATTGTAGGAGTCAGAGGGAATGGAGGCCACCGGGAGAACGTGTCCCATGGAATCAACTCAGCAGGACTCGAGAGACAGAATCAGCAAGCACGGAGCCTGCACGGCTGCCCCCAGACCCCTGTGGTGGTTAGGTCGGTGCCCCTGAGCCTGCACGGCTGCCCCCAGACCGCTGTGGTTGCTAGGTCGGTGCCCTGAGCCTGCATGGCTGCCCCCAGACCCCTGTGGTGGTTAGGTCGGTGCCCCTGAGCCTGCACGGCTGTCCCCAGACCCCTGTGGTGGTTAGGTCGGTGCCCCTGAGCCTGCACGGCTGTCCCCAGACCCCTGTGGTGGTTAGGTCGGTGCCCCTGAGCCTGCATGGCTGCCCCCAGACCCCTGTGGTGGTTAGGTCGGTGCCCTGAGCCTGCACGGCTGCCCCCAGACCCCTGTGGTGGTTAGGTCGGTGCCCCTGAGCCTGCACGGCTGCCCCCAGACCCCTGTGGTGGTTAGGTCGGTGCCCTGAGCCTGCACGGCTGCCCCCCAGACCGCTGTGGTTGCTAGGTCGGAGCCCTGAGCCTGCACGGCTGCCCCCAGACCCCTGTGGTGGTTAGGTCGGTGCCCCTGAGCCTGCACGGCTGCCCCCAGACCCCTGTGGTGGTTAGGTCGGTGCCCTGAGCCTGCACGGCTGCCCCCAGACCCCTGTGGTGGTTAGGTCGGTGCCCTGAGCCTGCACGGCTGCCCCCAGACCCCTGTGGTGGTTAGGTCGGTGCCCCTGAGCCTGCACGGCTGCCCCCAGACCCCTGTGGTTGCTAGGTCGGTGCTCCCGCACCTGCACGGCTGCCCCCAGACCCCTGTGGTTGTTAGGTCGGTGCTCCCGCACCTGCACGGATGCCCCCAGACCCCTGTGGTGGTTAGGTCGGTGCCCCGCGCCTGCACGGATGCCCCCAGACCCCTGTGGTGGTTAGGTCGGTGCCCTGAGCCTGCACGGCTGCCCCCAGACTCCTGTGGTTGCTAGGTCGGAGCTTTTGTGCGGCCCCTAACGGTGGGAACAAGTGTGCCTCTGCCTCTTTCGCACACTCTTGGGACTCTTGCACTCCTGTTGGGTTACGCGTCCAGACCCCACTGAGAGCCTTGTCGTACTGTGTCTTGTTTTGTCCGCTCTGGTTGCTGTCTCTTGGAGGCCTGCCGCTTTCCGAAGGGAGTCAGAGGGGGAGTGATGCGGGGAAGGAGGAGGTGGAGAGGAAGTGGGGGGCGTGAGGGGGGGAAGCTGTGGCCAGGATGAATTGCATGAGAGAACGATTTTCAATCTTTAAAAGCATTAAATGAATAAATGCACTTGCATTAAAAAAGAACTGAAGAAGATCATATCTATGTAAACTATCTACAAATTATTCTTTACAAGTTGGTATTCCAATACCTCTTCAGAAAAATATATAAATTAGATCAGAGGCAAAAAAAAAATTGTGATTCAAAACTATGTATTTTAGATAAAATGTATATGCTTGACATGTTACCTGTATTAAGCCGAGCTTATTAGCTCATAAATAAACAAAACTATTGCTGTCTTTTGTCTAAGAACAAAAACATGTTCTTAAAATGCCAAATAGAAAAGAAGTAACTATTAAAGGGCTATATGGTTGAATCATTTATGAAAAATTGTAATAATTATTTTAGGCTCACAATCATGGTTGCGACTAACATTTTGCTTTGGTCTGTGATACCAACCATGGACCCACAGGTGTTACCTTCATTGCTGTAATGAGATATGGTGCTTATGATACAGTTATAGTTTCTGTTTACAAAATTATTAAGATGGTCATACCGAAGCCTTAAACTCTCCTAAGCAGGGGTCTGTGAAGATTTACTACCCTCATAACAAAAGAGCTGGGTCTACTTAGAAAACAAACATTACTGTTGCAGAACACCAGAGGCACAGACCTTAAGCCTCTGGCTTAGTTCCTTGCTCACAAGGCCTCAGCGGTCTGCACATAGAAACTGACTTTTAAGTATAGGTATTACAGATAAGAGACAGGCTAGCTATTCAAGGCTTCTCTGAACTGGAAAGTCTATGATAGTCAAAGATATCAAATAAATATGAGCAAAAGTTGGTTTCTGTGTTTAAGAGATTCTTTAGATATAAATTTTAAATACGTACAATTTAGAGAATTCTTTATTAAATTTTTCTTGATAATGGCATATTTAATATAATAGAAACATGATTTTCTCAATAAATACTGATGAAAAATAACAAATCTGATTTTAATATACTGTACATGGGTAAAATAAAGGAAATAAAACTAATTTAAATGTATTGTCTTTCAAAGTCATATTTGGAAGGTAATAAAGGTTAAGAATAAGTAAATGATAAAAAGAAGTCATTCGTGAAATACAGAGAACAAAAGCTGAGTGTAAGGAACACTCTAGAGAAAAGAAAAGCTGGTGGGGTCAGCAGCTTAGCAGCCACACAGGTGTGAACCCCAGAACTGTGTACATACATGTCAGGTGTGAGGCCTGTGCACTCTGTCAGCAATGACCGGAGTGTGACCCGGGATCCATGTACAGGTCAGCTGTGGTGCCGTGTTCTCTGACAGCAGTCACCCCCAGGACCACACACACACATGTCAGCTGTGTGCCGTGTTCTCTGACAGCAGTGACCCCCAGGACCACACACACTGTCAGCTGTGTGCCGTGTTCTCTGACAGCAGTGACCCCCAGGACCACACACATGTCAGCTGTGTGCTGTGTTCTCTGACAGCAGTGACCCCCAGGACCACACACATGTCAGCTGTGTGCTGTGTTCTCTGACAGCAGTGACCCCCAGGACCACACACATGTCAGCTGTGTGCTGTGTTCTCTGACAGCAGTGACCCCCAGGACCACACACATGTCAGCTGTGTGCTGTGTTCTCTGACAGCAGTCACCCCCAGGACCACACACATGTCAGTGTGCCGTGTTCTCTGACAGCAGTCACCCCCAGGACCACACACATGTCAGTGTGCCGTGTTCTCTAACAGCAGTGACCCTCAGGACCACACACACATGTCAGCTGTGGTGCCGTGTTCTCTGACAGCAGTGACCCTCAGGACCACACACACATGTCAGCTGTGGTGCCGTGTTCTCTGACAGCAGTCACCCCAAACACACACACGTCAGCTGTGGTGCCGTGTTCTCTGACAGCAGTCACCCCAAACACACACATGTCAGCTGTGGTGCCGTGTTCTCTGACAGCAGTCACCCCAAACACACACGTCAGCTGTGGTGCCGTGTTCTCTGACAGCAGTCACCCCAAACACACACATGTCAGCTGTGGTGCCGTGTTCTCTGACAGCAGTCACCCCAAACACACACACATGTCAGCTGTGGTGCCGTGTTCTCTGACAGCAGTCACCCCAAACACACACATGTCAGCTGTGGTGCCGTGTTCTCTGACAGCAGTCACCCCAAACACACACATGTCAGCTGTGGTGCCGTGTTCTCTGACAGCAGTCACCCCAAACACACACATGTCAGCTGTGGTGCCGTGTTCTCTGACAGCAGTCACCCCAAACACACACATGTCAGCTGTGGTGCCGTGTTCTCTGACAGCAGTGACCCTCAGGACCACACACACATGTCAGCTATGGTGCCGTGTTCTCTGACAGCAGTCACCCCAAACACACACATGTCAGCTGTGGTGCCGTGTTCTCTGACAGCTGGCTCTACAGTCTCTGTTCTACGCCTCTAGGAGACTGTCATGTTAAACATCTATTTGTTTCAAAGGATTTGAAATATGTAAATGAAAAGACCTTACAATAATGAAAGCTTAACTAACATAGTGCTAACAGTCAAAAAATAAACACAACAAGAGTCTTAAAGCACGAAATCCATGGAAGTTCCAAAAGCAGTTCTGCGTACTTACAACTGGCATTGGCCACCTGTTATCCCCTTAGTTGTGCAGAAGCATTTTCCTGTGTGCAGATGACAAATATTTGCATGGCCACTGCATGTGCAAGCTGTAAGTCAAAAACCAACACGGAGTTGTTAGTATCTTACGAGGCTATGTCCTCGTGTCATATGAGCTATTCTGACACTTAATGTGAAAGTTTGTGACACTCTGGCCAATCCCGGGGACTGTCCTGCGTCTACACGCTCTGTCCAACCCCGGGGACTGTCCCGTGTCTACACGCTCTGTCCTGTCCTGGGGACTGTCCTGTGTCTACACGCTCTGTCCTATCCCGGGGACTGTCCTGCGTCTACACGCTCTGTCCAACCCCAGGGACTGTCCTGCGTCTACACGCTCTGTCCTATCCCGGGGACTCTCCTGTGTCTACACGCTCTGTCCTATCCTGGGGACTGTCCTGCGTCTACACGCTCTGTCCTATCCCGGGGACTGTCCTGCATCTACACACTGCTAAGCAGTTCTTCGGTCCCTTCTGTTTGTGATCTGATACAGCAAGTGCTCAGAACGACAGCCTGTGTAGGGGTGCAGACCTCCAGGCCCCTCGCGTGGGAGGTGAACATAGCACACAACTGCCAGTCCTGGCGGGATTATCCTCGTAACTATATCTTCAGAACACTACATTAAACATTGCATTGCACAATGACATGATTGGTTTAGTTGTAGGAACACAAATCTCAATTTTCTCTTCATTATTTCCCAAGACAGCTGCCTAAACAAGGCCTAAGCAGCAATGAAGACACCAATAGATGGGTAACACAAAATGGGACATCCAGGGACCTCAACCCTAGACAGAGAGGCAACTAAGAGAGGCGGGCAGAAGGAGAGCCTGCCCCAGAGAAAAGCCCCCATTGTTAAATCATGCAAAGTGGTCAGCCCTGAAATCACGACGGTAAAGCTGCAACCATAAACTCAGACCGTGCGGAGTGCAAGCAGAGGCCAAGTCCACATGCTCAGGAGCGGAGGCGGCTACACGGGCCTGGTGAAAGGATGGGCGGGGTCCTGCACGCAGCCGCAGAAGTCATCCAGTGGGGCACAGGCTACATTTGAGATGTTTAAAATCCCAAAACAACAACTTCAAGTGTTTCTGACATTATTTGGGCAATTAGTTTGATACTGTTGTGATTTAAAAAAGAAATGCTCCCCATTGGCTGGTGAATTCCAACACTAGATCTCCTGTTGACAGTGTGGGAGATTCTGGAACATCAGAAACTTCAGGAGGTGCAGACTTTCAGGGGGATTACACAAAGGGCACAGTTTCAGGGATTCTATCCTTAATGCAGCTGCTTCTCCCTGTCTCTGTCTCCCCCACCCTCTCCCCCTATCTCCCTCCCTCCCTCTCCTTCATCCTTCCTCCTTCCCTCTCTCAGTCTCTCCCTCTGTCTCTCCCTCTCCCCCACCCTCTCTCCCTACCTCCCTACCTCTCTCTCTCCCTCTCTCCCTCTCCCCCATCCTCTCTCCCTATGTCCCTCTCTCCCTCCTTCTTGCTCTCTTTTCTCCTCTCCCTCTCTACTTCTTATGTGTAGATATAAAAAAAAAAAAAGGGCATCACCCAATGACTTAGTTAGGGTTACTGTTGATGGATAAAACTCCATGACAAAAAGCAACTTACAGGGGGAAATTATTTAATTGTCAGATGCTTCCACATCACTGTTCATTTCTGAGGGAAGTTAGGGCAGGAACTAAAAAAGGCAGGAACCTGAAGGCAGGACCTGATGCAGAGGCCATGGAGGGGGCTGCTTACTGGCTTGCTCCTCATGGCTTGCTCAGTCTTTCTTGTTGAACCCAGGACCAGGAGCCCAGGGATGGCTCCACCCACAATGGGCTGGGCCTTCTCCCACAGATCACTAATTAAGAAAAGGCCCCACAGCTGGATCTTATGGCAGTTTTTCTCTATTGAGGTTCCACCCATTCAGAGGACTCTAGCTTGTGCTGAGGTGACAATAAACTAGCCAGCACACAGAGTCCCCTGCTCCTATGGCGACGCCTGCCATGCCACGGCACACCCTGTCTCCTCTACGGGGCTTTTGATGATGCTATTTTACCATAACAACAGAAAAATAATTAATGAAGTCGCCAAAGACAAGGAAGAGGAAAAATAGAAAGCAAGCATTTACAGAATGTACTTCAGCAGTCTTAAGGAATTTTCATGACAAGAGATGACAACAATAAAATAAAAGAACAACAAATTGCAGAAGAATTTTTTGGAAATCATGTATCTTACTTGTGTCAAGAATATAAACAATTTAATTCAATAAAAGATAAATTTCCTAATGAAAAAAAATCGATCCGTTGATTTGAGTCAACAGTATTTGAAGGAAAATACACAAACGACTGATAAACTCAGAAAAAGATAGTCACTATATTAGTAATTAGGAAAATAAATACAGGTCAAATTTTCTATTAGATACCATTTATGCTCCTAATTTAAGATAAATATTGACGCATATCTTAATAAATACCAAAATCAATGTATATTAATATTTAAAACCTGGATTTAATTTATGCCTCCAGGAAAAGCATTATAGTTTTTCTTATAGCAGTTATAATTGTTATAAAATTCTTGCAGACTTTCTTTTTAAAAAACTATCTTTGTTTAGTAACTTTAATAATTTCTGAAAAACATATTAAAATACCTTTTATGTGAGCTCATTTTGCAAAAAGTTCCCCTGTGGTATAATACTTCAGAGTAAAATAGCACAAATGCACCTTAAATGCAATTGTTTAAATTTATACTGCATGGAAGTTTTTATATTATTCTGTATTGTCAGCATTTGAGACCATAGTTTTATGCTGAATAAGCACCTATGAAACCATCAGGCTGTGGCCTTTGGTTTGGGAAATTTTATTTGGCAATGATTTTATGGCCTAGATGCACACTAAAGGGACATGACGTACTTGCATGGTATTTCTGTCCCCAAGAATATAAAGCTGCAGTAGCAACTTACAGCAAAACTAAAACAATCAGGATTTTAAAAAAAGGTGGTAGAAGGGTTTTTATGGAAGATATAGATACAAAACACACATAAGAAACACAAAACCAAGCAGGAGTTCTGCAGAGGACAATGGTTTCTGGAGGTCTGGAGATTAGGTCAATGTAATCTCTTTTACAGGTCAATGTATAAGGAGTCACATAATCCAAACTTCTGTCCTTTAGAACTGCAGTAGGCTCCTGCACTCCTGTGTCGACCAGTAAGGCCATGAAAAAGGAGGCACCTCAGCTTCGTGTCCCCTCCTGTGAGTAGTCTATTTGGGCACAATAAGGGAAGGTTTGCTGGTGTTATCACTCTGAGTGGGTTCGTGGGTTCAGTGCCACAGCAGGCGAGACAGCCATGAGTCTTCACCTCATTCCACGCAGCTGTGGGTGAGAGTGCACATCTGGCCGGTAGTGAGTCCAGTATCAAGCACACACCCCCATTGCTGGTCATTGGTGGTCATTGATGGTTTCCACCAAAAAAATATTTGTTTTGAAAACGTTTAGAAATATTATTTATTTCTCTGTTAAAGAGTTACAGCAATTGTATGCATTATAAAATAGAATTAGACGTTCAGGCAATGTTCTTGGCATGAAAAAAATGACCATCAAGTATGCAATAAACTTGAAGATGACGCAGGAGGCTTGCCTAATTAGAAAAATATGGAATGAGAAGGATATAAAATGTGTAGAATATGAAAAGGGTGAGACTTAAAAGTTAAAGAGTTATTTTTGGATCATAGCACAAAGATGCCCTGAAGGTATAATTAAAGGGTTTGTAAATAGGTACTCCTGTAACGGTTTTGGACACTATGATGAGAAATGAAAATGAAGTCTCCTGAATCACTGTCAGAACAAAGCTGTTTCTCTTTTCCTACAAACAAAGTATAAAGGGGGACGACTGGAGACTGTGTAACTATCACATGTGGAGGGTGAGGCCTGGCACTGAATTAACAGGACTTAGGAAATCCGACACTGTGTCCAATCATCTGCAACATTTAAAAGCAGCAGCAGACAAGGAACCATGAAGGCCTAACTTGCTAAATCAGGGAAATGAGTCATAAAGGCGGGAACAGGTGCCATGGACTGGGAGGTGGTAAAGAATCGTCCAGGCGGAATAACAGATGAGGAAGTGGGAATCATGGATTTGCTAATATCAAGACTAGATATTTTTAAACAACAATGTCTTAGAATTCAGTTTTGTAACTAACTCAGTGGATGAGAATTGGATCTTGTGCAGAAATGTTCACCAGAAAGCTGAGGTGAACTAACTTCCAGCTAGCTGATGAAGTAACCTGGACTTCTCAAGGTGTACAATTAAATCTGATGTTCTTTTGTTATAGCCCCAAAACATACTGAAGTTATAAAATCTCTAAAGAATAAGCAACAAAAATGTGTAAGTCTATGCATGGGAATAAAAAAAAGAGGTCAAGCATTTTTATCCGTGTCCAATAGTGAGAAAAGTTTTCTTACATAATGCATATATAATGCATTTGTAGAATTTTTAATTTTTACAAAGTATTTACAGAAAACATTTTTGCTGATGATTCCTATATTGCTCTAGACATTTGACATATATAATTAACTTTTCTAGGATCACTAATTATCCTAAACATTATATGAGCACTGCAAAAGTGTATATCCAATTTGGTTTGGCACTTCATAAAACAAATATATTTAGGAAGTTGTCTCCTGCATCAGTGCATTTAAGGCTACTTCCCACTTTATCTTCTGTCAGGTTTAGTGCACCTAGATTTTTGCTGAAGTCTTCGATCCACTTGGAGTTAATTTTGTGCAGGGCGATAGACACACATCCATTAGCATTCATCTACAATGTCAGCGTCCAGTTATGCCAGCACCATTTGTTGCAGATGCTTTCTATTTTTCATATAATAGCAAAATAATTTATTTGAATGTTTAAGTTAGAGTTTCAGATAGAAGTGTCGTTATGTGAATTTTAATCTTCAATTTCCTCTTCTTAGTTGAGAAAGTATTCTGCTTATGCTGAGTGAAGAACCAATCAGTGCCTACTTCTACCAGTGTTGACATCCAGCACAGAAGCCAGAGACGATGCTGCCCCCAGAGACTCTCTTTTCATCTTTTCAGCCTGTTCAGCCTTCCATAGCAAACTACCCCAGGCTGGGTTCTGTGTCTGCCTGTTCAGACAGCATAGCAAACTACCCCAGGCTGGGTTCTGTGTCTGCCTGTTCAGACTTCCATAGCAAACTACCCCAGACTGGGTTCTGTGTCTTCCTGTTCAGACTTCCATAGCAAACTACCCCAGGCTGGGTTCTGTGTCTTCCTGTTCAGACTTCCATAGCAAACTACCCCAGGCTGGGTTCTGTGTCTGCCTGTTCAGACTTCCATAGCAAACTACCCCAGGCTGGCTCTGTGTCTGCCTGTTCAGACTTCCATAGCAAACTACCCCAGGCTGGGTTCTGTGTCTGCCTGTTCAGACTTCCATAGCCAACTACCCCAGGCTGGGTTCTGTGTCTGCCTGTTCAGACTTCCATAGCCAACTACCCCAGGCTGGGTTCTGTGTCTGCCTGTTCAGACTGCTATTTCCATAGCAAACTACCCCAGGCTGGGTTCTGTGTCTGCCTGTTCAGACAGCATAGCAAACTACCCCAGGCTGGGTTCTGTGTCTGCCTGTTCAGGGAGCACAGTAAACTACCCCAGGCTGGGTTCTGTGTTGAGTATTATTCTTTTGAGCTCTGTGAAGAATTATGCTGGGATTTTGATGGGGATTGCTTTGAATCTTTAGATTGCTTTTGGTAAGATTGCCATTTTTACCATGTCGATTCTACCTATCCAAGAGCATGGGAGATCTTTCTATTTTCTGGTATCTTCTGAATTTCTTTCCTCAAAAACTTAAAGTTCTTGTGGTACAGGTTGTTCACGTGTTTGGTTAGTGTCACCTCATGATATTTTATGTTACTTGTGGCAATTGTAAAGGGTAATGGTTCTCTGATTCTTTCTTAGCCCATTTATCATTTGTATATAGGGGGCTACTAAGTTTTTAGAGTTAATCTTGCATCCTGCCACTTTGCTGAAGGAATTTATCGGCTGTAGAAGTTCCCTGATAGAATTTTGCAGCTCACTTATGTAAACTATATCATCTGCAAGTAGTAAAAGTCTGACTTCTTCCTTTTCAATGTGCGTCTCCTTGATCTCCTATTGTTGTCTTATTGCTCTAGCTAGAACTTCCAGTACAATATTGAAGAAATATGGAGAGTGGACAGCATTGTCTTATTCCTGATTTTAATAGTATCACTTTCAGTTTCTCTCCATTTAGTCTGACGTTGGCTGTTGGCTTGCTGTATATTGCCTTTATTATGTTCCCCTGATTTCTTTCTCAGCCTCTTTGTCATCTGAATAAAGTAGGGCTACTGATTTTTGTTAGTTTATCTTGTATCCTGCTAGTTTGCTGAAGGTGTTTATCAGCTGTAGGAGTTCCCTGGCAGAGTTTATTGTGTCGCTTATGTAAACTATCATAACAGCTGCAAATAGAGACAGTTTGGCTTCTTCCTTTCCAATTTGTATCCCCTTGATCTCCTTTTGTTGTCTTATTGCTTTAGCTAGAACTTTGAGTACAATATTGAAGAGGGGGGGCAGCCTTGTCTTGTTCCTGATTTTAGAGGAATTGCCTTAAGCTTCTCTCCATTCAGTTTGATGTTGGCTGTTGGTTTACTGTATATTGCTCTTATTACATTTAGGTATGTTCCTGTTATCCCTGATCTCTCCAAGACCTTTATCATGAAAGAGTGTTAAATTGTGTGGAAGGCTCTTTTCAGCATCTAGGGTGGTTTTCCTTTTTCAGTTTGTTTATAAGGTGGAACACATTGATAGATTTTCATATGTTAAACCATCCCTGCAACCCAGGGATGAAGCCTACTTGGTCATGGTGATTTCTCTGCTGATATTAACCCACACACCTATAAACACCTGATTTTTGAACAACTTGGTACAGGAGACAACTTCCTGAACATAACTCCAGTAGTACAGACACTGAGATTGACAATTAATAAATGGGACCTCCTCAAACTGAGAAAATTCTGCAAGGCAAAGGACACAGTTGACAAGTCCAAACCAAGGAAAAGATTTTCACCAACCCCACATCTGACAGAGGGCTGATCTACAAAATATACAAATAACTCAAGAAGCTAGTCACCAAAACACCAAATAATCCAATTAAAAACTGGGGTACAGAACTAAATAGAGAATTCTCAATAGAGGAAATCAAAAAGGCTGAAAGACACTTAAGAAAGTGCTCAACATCCTTAGCCATCAGGGAAATGCAAATCAAAACAACTCTGAGATTGCATCTTACTCCTGCCAGAATGGCTAAAATAAAAAACACCAATGACAACTTATGCTGGAGAGGATGTGGAGAAAGGGGAACACTCCTCCACTGCTGGTGGGAGTGCAAACTTGTACAGCCATTTTGGAGATCAGTATGGCGGTTCCTCAGGAAAATGGGAGTCAGTCTACCACAGGACCTGGCAATCCCCCTCTTAGGCATATACCCAAATGATCCACATCCATGCAACAAAGACATGTGCTCAACTATGTTCATAGCAGCATTATTTGTAATAGCAAGAACCTGGAAGCAACCTAGGTGCCCCTCAACTGAAGAATGGATAAAGAAGATGTGGTATATTTACACAATGGAATACTACTCTGCAGAAAAAAAACAATGGAATCTTAAAATTCACAGGAAAGTGGATGGAAGTTGAAGAAACCATCCTGAATGAGGTAACCCAGTCACAAAAAGAGGAACATGGTATGTACTCACTCATATATGGATTTTAGACCTAGAGCAAAGGATCACCAGCCTATAATTCACACTTCCAGAGGAACTAGGATACAAGGAGGATTCTAAGAGATTCATATATGGTCCCTCACAAAAAGGGGAAGGGACAAGTCCCATGCACATGGGAAGTGGGGGGCGGGGGGGCAGTGAGTGGAGAGAGAATGAGGAGAAAGAGAAGGGGAGGAGAGGAAAGCACGTGGGACTAGGAAGATTGAGTCAGGGGAGGAACAGATGAGAGGAGAGAGAGAGAGAGAGAGAGAGAGAGAGAGAGAGAGAGAGAGAGAGAGAGAGAGAGAGAGAATAAAAGAGGGAGCCATTATAGATTTGAAGAGAACACTGACCTAGAGAAATGTCCAGAGACCTAACAAGATTGGCCCCAACTAACAATCTGAGCAACAGTGGAGAGGCTGCCATAAATGCCCTTTCCTGATAATGACATTGATGACTAACTTATCCACCATCATAGAGCCCTCACCTAGTAGCTGATGGAAACAGAAGCAAACACCCACAACTAAACACTGAGCCAAACTGGAATCCAGATGCAGAGAAGGAGGACAAGACCAGGCTGCAGAAACCCACAGAGACAGCTGGCCTGAACAAGGAGGAGCTCATGGGCCCCAGACTGATAGCTGGGAATCCAGCATTGGACCGACTCAGACCCCCTGAACATGGGTCTCAGCTAGAAGGACTGAGCAGTCTGAGGGACCTCTGACAGTGGAACCAGGATGTATTCCTGGTGCACTAAATGACTTTGGGAGCACATTCCCCATGGAGGGATTCTCCCTTAGCCTAGAGGCAGGAGGGAGGGCCTAGTCCCCACTCCAAATGACTGGACAGATTTAGATGACCCCTCCTGGAGGGCATCACTCTACATGTGGAGTGGGGGGGGGTGGGAGGGGAGGGTGGTCTGGGTGCCTGTGAGGGTGGGAGAGAGGGAAAGAGGGAGGGAGGGAGGGAAAGAGAACTGGGATCAATATGTAAAATAAAAATAATAAAATAAATTGATATAATAAAAGAAACATAATGATTCCTATCTAGGTCCAAATAGACAAGTATTCAACTTGTACATCTAAGACCATTGTTTTCCAAACTCCAGAGACAGTGTGAATCTACTCATGGAAGGAGAGCACAAAAGGTGACATATGCTGTTATCAAAACCTGGTAAACCTGAGCTTCACAGTACAGACACAAATGTCCCCATGGAAAAAAGGAGGAGGAGGAAGAAGAGGAGGAGGAGGAGGGAGGGAGGAGGGAGGGAGGGAGGGAGGAGCCGTAGCTAGGTCTTTCAAAGATTAATCAAACATCTAGTTAAAGTTGGGGAAGAAGGAAACTAGAACTTTTTGCAAATACGGCTTGGAAGAGAGGCCTTGAGGAAGGAAGAAGGCACACGAAAGGAAGTCATGAGACACGCCCACTGCTCGGGGCCAGTCCCGTGCCTGAGCACATTCTGGAATCAGCCCACAGAGGCTCCTCTCAAAGGGCCCCAGCTCACAAGCAGACAAGCACCTTCAGACACCCAAGGTCACGTTTCCTGGGAATTTGGCCACGGGGATCAAAGATCTCATGTGCTCCTCAACACTTCTCATGCTGGAAAGCGAGGGGCAGGGATGAAGCAGGCTACAAAACAGCACTGAGGATCAGAAGTCCCGTTACGGGAGTGCCTGCCATAAGGCACATGCTCCGATTGGAAAGCTTAACTCCCTCTCCTTTACTTTAATGAGTGCTCAGATCCATCTGATTATGAACTTTCTGCCTCTATGAACAATGTAACAATGGCTTATGATTAACAAAAACAAAAAACCTCCTCCACCTACGAGCAAAAGGGTAGTGATTTTCCTGCATCCTACCCAAGTCTTAAAGAATGCTACTGTCATACTCCAGAATGTTTACCACATATTAAATATGCCCATAAGTCAGGTGCTAATAGAAACTCATTGTACACCAAAACATAAGCTAAGTTTGCTGACTGAATGTTACTAAAAGCAAATATGAGTGCGCTGCTAAGAAAAGGAACTTATCCATAATACAAGCCAAACCCGTTAAGTATTGTGTAATAAATTCAGCCAAAAGAATGTGATCTAGAAGAAAGGCTATCAGTCATACAAGACTGGAAAGTATTTCCTTTTTGTACTTATATTTTACAAATAAATTAGCATAACCAATGTAGTCAACAATTTTATGGTTAATAACATACTTAGCTGCTTTACGTGAAGAATGAATTATAATGAAAAGCATGGTACCGGTAATGATTATAGAAAACAGAAGCATAGATTAACACACGGTCCTCAGCTATCAAGGGACCACTAAATTAACTCCAGAATGGGACTTTCCAAGATCATTCAATCAAAATAAATCTCTTTGCCCGTCATTCTATCATTTGATTTATCCGCAATATAATGTCAGTATCACACCCTGTTTATAAATTTAAGTTATAGCATACGCTGTGGCAGTTAGTAAGCTAGCAAGCCATCCCTGCTTTACCACGACAAGGCTAATTTCTCTTTGTCGGGAACTGTAGTTTCTGGAGCACTGACTGAGCCGTCTACTCTAAAAAAAAATCATTATCCTCTACTGCAATTTTTAAGTCAGTTTGGAGAGAATATTCCTTAAAATATACCAAAAAATGCATCACTTTGAATATATTAATTATACTTTCAGAGTCCCAAAAATGTGTCAGTGTCCCATTAAGGAAAAGAAATTCAAAAGCACTTCCTCTGGAGGAATTAAACCAGGAGTGAGCCCAGACTTGAATCCCATGCCTCCGTGTGCCTTCTGTCATTTCCTGTCTGTGTCTGATGAATGCTGCCCCGTCTTGCCTGCCCCCGCCTTCTTCTCTGTGTCCCTCTGGACAGAACGTTGTGTGGTATTTATTGAACACAACAGAAAGCATGACTTTACAAAAAAGTGACCAAGTCACCACTAACCCCCCGCTGGCCCAAACATCGCAGATGTCAAACAGAGGCTTTGCCTCAGTACCCATGGGTTGTCTTTAACATTTACTGTGGTTATTCATTTTATAAATGAATACTTTCAACCCATTGGCTGTTTCCATGATATACTTTCACAGCATACATACACACACGCACGCACGCACACATGCACGCACATGCACACAAGCACATGCACGCACACGCACACGCACGCACGCACACGCATGAGCACACACACACACGCACGCACATAGTATTTGAAGGCATGAAAAGAGTACTTAATATTATAGTTCTGTAGCCTGGTGTCATGGCACACGTCTTTAATCTGGAGAAAACATGAAGGACTGTATCTGTGAGTTTGAGGACAGCCTGATCTACACAGAGAGCTGCTGGCTAGCCAGGGCAGCAGAGTGAGACTCTGAAAAACAAAACAAATTTACGGCTGCGTCCTCACTTCTGTGTAAGTTATGCGCACGCAAAACCCAAGGCAAATAAGGTTGGCT
Source organism: Cricetiscus sungorus (assembly GCA_030556225.1). Lineage (NCBI taxonomy): Eukaryota > Metazoa > Chordata > Mammalia > Rodentia > Cricetidae > Cricetiscus > Cricetiscus sungorus. The sequence goes on along the minus strand of JANBXA010000007.1, from coordinate 153,401,646 downwards.
GCACATTGTTCTCTCCAGGAGAGGTTATATGGACAGACTTCTTACACAGAAGGACAGCGGTCTTAAATGACCTCAGGGTGTATTATTACCTCTAATTGTAAGAACCAGCATAATGGTCAGTCGCTTGGAAGTTAAGAGATATTTTCATAATAAATGATCACCAAATTTGGGGTTAAAAAAACTTCTGTCACCTGGGCCGTCTATGGGGCCCCTGGCAGTGGAACCAGTATTTATCCCTAGGGCATGAATGGGCTTTGGGGGTCGATTCCCTATGGAGGGGTACCCTCTCAGCCTACATACACGGGGGAGGACATAGGCCCTACCACAAATGACGTGGCAGACTTTGATGACCTCCCCCATGGGAGACCTCGCCCTCCCTGGGGGGTGAATGGGGGCCGGTGGGGGTCTCGGGAGGAAGGAAGGGAGAAGGTACTGGGATTGGTATGTAGAATAAGATTGTTTTTAACTTAAATAAAAATTATTTAAAACATTTCTGTGAAATGAATGTTTGGTGGTCTGCAGGGGACTGAATCCAGAGTCCGGTCAGGCTGAGCCCAAGCTGCACCTTTCAGCGAAAGCCCCGCCCTGCTTGTTTAGTTTATTGCTTGAGATGGTGTGTCACTACTTAACTCACAGTAGCCCTGAACATCACGTATGTAGCCTTGAATACATGACTCTTCTATGTTAGCGCCACCAGTGTGCCCACCAGTGTTATTCAATGTTATTGACATATTTAACCCTGCTAACACTATGAATGCTGATAATCACACTATCACCATAGTAACTAGCATTAGGGGGTTAATATTCAGGAGAAGCACAGTGCTGTTTTATCTATAAATAATCTCACTCAAGAGGCTGCACAGATGCCTCTGTTGGCCAAGCACCTGCAACACAAAAACCACAGTCCAGTCCTCAATACTCATGTGCAAAAGAGATCTGGGCTGGCCACGTGGGTCTGTGGGTAAGGATGCCACACTGCACAGGCCACATGACCCGCATCCCTCAGAAAAGTTACAAAGGAAGGACAGAAGTGACTCACGCCCATGGACATACGAGCAATTCATGGACTCAGTATAATCAAGATACACATATACATGGAATTCTCAAACAGTAAATGTATTGCTGTTTAAAAATTGTTCACTGGCTTCCAACATGTACCATAGCATGAATGTCTCCTGTCTGCGTGGACAATCGCACGCATACACACACTTCAGGAAATACATGTTTTTAAATCTGGGCATTGTATTTCTCACTTGCAATCCTAGAGCTACGCAGAAGAAAAGCAAATCCCTGATGCTCCCTGCCAAGCCAAAACAGAAGTTGGTGGGTTCAGGTCAGAGCCATGCCTCAAAACAGCAGCCTGAGAAGCTACAGGGAAGGTGTGCATGGGAGGCACACACACACATGCACACAGTGTGTAACCCACTCCCAAACACATGGGCCTGCAGTACACACACGTGTGAACACGCACGAGTGTCACTGGAGAGCTACTGCATCAATCTAAGACAAACTTCATTTTACAAATAAAAAAAACCAGGAACTAAATAATTTATCCAATGAGACAGTGGCAAGAAAAACCAAGCATGGTCCCAAAATTCACACTTCTTATTGTTGTTATTGCTGTCTACCAGGCAGGGTTTCTTTGTGCAGCTCTTGTTGTCCTGGAACTCGCTCTGTAGTCTATGCTGACCTTGAACTCACCGAGATCCTCCTGCCTCTGCCTCCTGAGTGCTGGGATTAAAGGTGTGCACCACCACTTCCCGCTTAAAATTCAAACAACGCTGTATTCTACTGCAGTCTACAATGGTTATAGACATGTATAATAGTCTGCACATATACACAGGAGACCCTAAGAAAGCACTTTTAATCATTAATTACAGCAGCAAACTAACTATAAATGCTATAATCTAAAACCAATCTTACAAAATCAGCAATATAACAATGACAACGTATGAACAAATTTCAGGGGTTTAACCGTCTCTAAGGAGCCCACAGGACATGGAGAAAAAGCTCAGGGGCCCAGAGCCTGTGCCGTTCTTCTAGAGGACCCAAGCCCAGTCCCCAGGAAACGACACGCTTTCTGGCTCTTTAAATTTTTAATTTTCGTCATTCCTACATAATTCACCAACGTGGCATGTTGTTTATTAGTTAGGTAACTAATGTGGCCATTAAAAAATCAGTTACTTTTCTATATCACACCACGACATAAAGTCACAGACAGCAAGATATCATCTTGCCACCTTTTAGGACCTAAAAAAAACAGTCAAGGATTATTTAAAGTTTCATAAAAATCTATAACAGCGAGTAAGATAGACATCAATCCTTCTTTCCATTCGATTTTCTATTTACTGTGCCTCAGCTTGCCAGATGCGTCATGTCGGTAACAAAAATTAATTCGGAATAATTGAACTAGTTTTAAATCTAGCAGAGGAATACTGTCCCCAAAGGGGAACATATTTCTCAAAGCACCCTGCCTGCTGAAAACATAAAACCCTTCATAATAACTTAAATTATTTTATAACTAATATAGAAAAGGGACGTCTTCCTTTTGCCCGTGTAGGCAAAAGTTTGCATAATCAATCATATGCATTTGGTAATACATTCTGACATATAATATGCAATTTTCAAGGATTCAATAAAACTGGGGGGGGTATGTTAAATCGGTGTCCCAATGGTTAGGGACATTCTCTGTACCAATGTCAAACGGCTTGTAACCTGTAACTCTATCAGCAAGGGCTGGAGAGATGTCTCGGGAGTAAGAGCATTGGCATAAAAGCCCGTGGTGGAGGGCTGCTGTCAAGCAGTATTCTCCACGCATGGCAGGAAGGCTCTGCACATGAACTCACAGCAGCTGTAACTGCATGCATATGGCCTGAATAAGACGAACGTGGTTCAAATCCCAGCAGGGACGGGGCAAGAGCCAGGGAGTGCTGCCCCTTGCTAAGGAGACACTTGCAACAGCTGCGGAGAGGGGGGGGGGGAAGGTTTACTTCAGGGCAGCCCCTACAGGCTGTCCATGTCCCCGGGATGGTCCCGGCCACACACACGCTACAACACGGCTGGACTCAGCGGGTTTGAAAGAGGGCACGACATTGAGAGAGGAAAGCAGGGGGCACAGCCACAGCAAGAATGAAAAGAGGAGAGGAGCTAAGCGAAAGAGGCTTTTATTAACAGCGACAGAATCGATATTTCAGACCAACCCGCTCCCTGAACTGCTGCCCTGTCCGAAAGGCAAGCTCGCCGACTACTGGGCATCTTTCTGTAACTGCCAGTTATCCCAAAAGTCAATAATCTCCTGTCAAAAACCTAGCTGCAGTGGTCACTTCAAAATTGAAAATAGATGTGCTTTTACTAAATCTCTTGTAACAAGTATGCATTCGATATGAAGTAAAAAATAGTATTTTCAAATAAGCGTATCACAGAATTTTTATAGTTCACACAGTCCTATAAATATATGTGTATGTATGTGTACATGTATATATGTATACATACACACATACATACATGCATACATACATACACACATACATAATACATTCATACATACATAAACACATACATACATGCATACATACATACACACACATACATACACACATACATAAATACATACATGCATGCATACATACATACACACACATACATACACACATACACACATACATAAATACATACATGCATGCATACATACACACACATACACACATACACACATACATAAATACATACATGCATGCATACATACATACATACACACGCGTACATACACACATACATATATGCATGCATACATACATGCATACATACATGCATACATACATACACACACACACATACACACACACACACACAAAACCTTAAAAAACACTGAAGCTGGAGGAGAGGAGAATACGGTTGGGTGTGTTCTTTCGCTCTCGCACACATAGGCCGCAGGGAGAGCTTACCTGTGCACTGCCCTCCGTTGGTGGGGTCCCCGTAGTACCCGGGCATACAGTCCTGACACTGCTTCCCAGTCGTGAGGTCCTTGCACTGCTCGCACACATTGTCATTGACACACGTGCTGTGTCCGTTACACTGGCAAGCTGAAGAGAGCAGTGAAACGTGGCTGTCACAAGCAGCTAAATAACGACAGAAATACCCAGCCCGGACAGAAGTTAAAATCTGAGTCGAGCAAAGACAACCAGCTTGGCCCAGCTTTCAAAGATGTCACACAGGCAGACAAAAGCATCAGTCAGTGGGACGTGAACCCGCCTTCTCGTGTGGTCACGACTGGCCGCACTATTTGTAAGACATAGGGGTAGAAGGGGATGTACAGTACTACAGGTAATCAAGGAGTAATTTAATGTAATCATTAAAGGACCATATGAATAACTTATCCATTAAAACTTATAAAAACAAGATTAGGTAGCATAGCTTTTAATAAAGGATGGTAAGTTCTTAATACATCATGATACATTTATACTTAAAAACAAACTATAAATACAGAAAATTATCTGGCAACAGAGCTTTATTTTGAGAAAATGGATAGCAAGGGACTCTTTCAATTTGAGTAAAATGTATCTTCTTTTTGTTTTAGTTTTTTGAGACAGGGTTTATCTGTGTAGCTCTGGCTGTCCCAGAACTCACGTTGTTGACCAGGTTGGCCTTGAACTCACAGACCTCCTCCTGCCTCTGTGTCCTGGGTAGTTGGATTAAAAGCATGTGTCACCACCACCCTGCAAGGCATATCTTAAAACAAGAAGTTGACTTTAAAGCATCTATAAAATTAAAAAAAATATATAGCAAAAACATTCATGATAAAAAAATATCAAATATGTAAAATAATATTTAAAATATCACAATCTTGTTTTCAAATGTTTTAAAACTCACAAATATGGCTTTCATTTTAGTTAGTGATGGCAAACTTAGTTCAGCAAGATATTTCTGAATCATCACCAACAATAAACATGGCGTCCTTTTATAATAAAAACACTCACCAAAGTCTCTACAGTTATGCTTAAATGGTTATGGAAAACTTCACAGATTTATGCCATATACATATTTAACTCACTCAGGTTAAAAAAATAAAACATGAGTACCCACTCCACATAAATCGCCAGAGGAACCACACTAAGAAACAGGATAGCATTGCCTTGTGGGATTTCAAGCCACATGGGAACACTGTCAGACCGTAAGCACTTGCTTCTGAGTAAGAAGGGTGAATTGTACTCTCACAGCTAATGCAGCGTACAGATTATGACTGCAACATCACAGGCATCCCTACAACAGCAGCAATTTGGGTGTGGCAATAGCTCCACACACAGCACGGGAGTGGTCAATACCACCTCCTAGCATTACAAGAACACCACTGGCCAAACGCCAATCAATCCCTGCTATCTGAATGACCAGACTCCAAGGGCAGCACAGAAGCCACTTCTTGGACACAACTCCACCTACAAAGAGGTCGTATCGCACAGCTTGATAGAATTTAGACCCAACTGCAGGGGGAAATCCCAGGGATGGAAGGTGCTGGCAACTGTTAAAGCTTACAACTAACATAGCACTGTGGGCGAGCTGTAAAACGCGGGACCCCTGCGTACCAGCTGTATCAAACACAGAAGAAGGTTAAGCCCGTAGGTCCATGCTTTAACTAACACTCCCACCAGACAGCATCAAGAGGTAACATAATCTGACACTGAGTAACTCCGCCAGGATAATTGATATTTAAAATGCTCTAATATCAGCATACCTATAGAACACAAATGAAACTAAAGACAATCCATCTATTTTATTTTTCTACATTTTAAATCTACCCCCAGATGGTGCCTTATTTATGGAAACACAAACAAACAAAAAAAATCAAAATAAAACATGATGACAAATTCATCATTTGATATGCAAATAATGCACAGAGCTCTGAAAATATGGGCTCCCCATAAGCAGATGTGCAGCATTTAAAAATATCTTCATGACATTATTAGTAAGTTTCCAACATGTTTACACAGAAATTCAAGGGGGAAAATAAAACTTACCCACAACTTTTTTCAATATATAGCCTACCTTCAATAAAAAGAAACTGTTGGGTACTAAAATGGTGCATGGTTTGAGTTAAAAGGGAATCTGTACTCTACGTAGGACAGAGAAGCAGGTATCAGCCGGCATGGGTTCCAAACCTAGCCAAGACAGGAAAGATAACTTCTGCCACCTTCCAGGAAGAGAGATAAACAGAGTCAAGTTTATAAACTGATGCTACCACCTGCATCCAAGCAGAAGAACAAATTACAAAAGCACACTGTAAGACAAAGAGAACAGAATCCGACGTGCCACTGGCATCTACGCATGGAAGGAGAGAGCCACGTAAAAACTTAAGCTTTCACCGTGTCTGACCACGTGGTGAAGGAGCTCTAAATCAAACCCGCACATAGCACATAGAACACTCTCTGCCAGTGGTCTCTGACCTCACAAAGGCAGCTCAGAGCGACCCTTGAAATACTCAAACCACTTAAATATGCCATACAACACCAAAGAAACCATTGTCTTCGCTGGAAAGTACAGTGATACATTGTTTATGGTCCAATAAAGCTTGCCTGGACATCAGAATGCAAAGCCAGCCACAGCCATAGAGGACGGGCAGTGGTGGCCACACCTTTAACGCCAGGACTCAGGAGACAGAGGCAGTCAGATCTCTGTGAGTTCAAGGCCATCCTGGGTGGGAGTGACAGTCTAAAAGAGAAACAGAGCTCACGCCTTTGATCCCAGCACTGGGGAGGACATAAGGGGCTCCGTGCCTGAACACAGCTGAACACAGCTTTGTCACTGTCCTAAGCCATGGGATCACATGCCTGTTCCATCCCGAGGATGCTTTCAGGAAAACTACGTTGTATTTGAACCAAATGGCACCAACTGTGTTTCGTGCCTACATCTCAGGCAGGTCATTACTTTAAAAATCTTTCTCTGGTGTTCTGAAATCCTATTGAGTGTTCGCAGAACTTTCCCCTCTATCTTTGACCCCTGCTGCTCCTAGAATCTTCATCTCTGTTTATCTCTCCCGAACGCTGAATTGCTTCCTACCGGTAATCTTCTTCATGCTTTGTGGATTCTCTCTTGCATGTTTTACCTACTTAATGCACTCACTGGTCTTCAACTCCAATAACTACATTTTCCCTTTCTGTAAGATTCCTTTGACTATAATTCTAAAACTGGTGTGTATTTTTCAAATTTATAGAATTTTATATTTATAGAATTACAAAAATATAAAAGTTAATTCATACCAAATGTTAATATCTTAACACAACATTTAGCAAAATTAAAAAACAATAGTTAATTAATAGTATAACACTAAAATCAAAATTATAGATGTTAGTTGGAGTTTACAACTTTGACAAAAATGCCCTATCTTGTTTCATTACTCTGTCACATTATACTGATTTTATTAGTATATATTAATTATACATAACAAGGGGGTTTATTATATATTTTCATACATATAAAGATACTTTGAGCATATAACCCACATTACCCTCTTAGCCCCTCCCCTTTCAGCTCCCTCCCTCTTCCCAAGTAGTCCCTTTCTACTCCATGTGCGCACGCGCGCGCGAGCGTGCATGTGCGCGTGTGTGTGTGTGTGTGTGTGTGTGTGTGTGTGTGTGTGTGCATGTGCGTGTATGAGAGAGAGAGAGAGAGAGAGAGAGAGAGAGAGAGAGAGAGAGAGAGACTTAATTTCAAATGCCTGGTTTTTTTCCTGGGTTTGACCCATTTCAAACTTTCAGACTGACTTTAATATAACTCCATCTCCCCTACTCTCTCTCTCTCTCTCTCTCTCTCTCTCTCTCTCTCTCTCTCTCTCTCTCTCTCTCTCTCTCTCTCTCTCTCTCTCCACAGCCCAGATTTATGTTAAGTTTTTCTCTGTAGCCTTGCACTATACAGTAAAAAACATTTTTTGCAAGGTAATAGTCAAAGTCCATGTTTGTATGAGAGAGAGGGGGACAGAGAGACAGACAGACAGAGGGCGATCATAGCAGTCAGATTCTTTTCTGACAATCTGCATTCCATTCCGGAATCCTCTTAAGTGGAATGGCTTTATATATACAGTAAATTTCACATTTTGTGGTATACAGGTATGGATTCCATTCACTTTTGCTTTGCAGTACTACGCACTGAGTCAACAAGGTGTAAATGCTGGGCAGTGGTGTAGCTCTGAACAGCATCCCAAGAACACGACAGGGATTTCGACAGACGCACAGCATGCAGCGCCTGTGGGCGATACAGAGCTCCTGCGCACCTCCTAGAACCTTACATAGAAAAGAGCAATCTCTAGCCTCCTCCTGGCGAGTGACGACCGACATTTCCGTCCACACATCTCGGTCTGTTTCGGATCCAGCTCTCTGGTTGCCTTTGTGTGTTTCTTCCACTTTGACTTGGTCTCTGACCTCGCTGCAGTGTTAACAACCCATCCGAGGTGTCCTCTGCACAGCTCTGAGCCCTGCTGCCTCAGCGGTCACTGGTCCCAAGGAAGCCATCTGTCAGGCTCCATGGGTAAGCTCCCAGGTGTGGGGTTTTCATCCCAGGGCACCAGGAACACATGCAGACGCAGATGGACGGCAGCCGCGGGAGCAGCTCTCACCGACATCCGTCTGGCCTCTTCCCAAGTCCCCAGTGGGGCTGGGTGCCGCACTCCTGTGTGGCAGGAGTCCAGTGAATCAAGTATTACTGATTTTCCACCTCTGTGTTTTAAGTTCTCCTCGTTCCTTCACGCAGCTGTCGCCTCTTCTGTAGCTCATCACACAGGTGTCCCAGCAAGAAACGTTTCTTCCCCCTTCCCGCTTTTATCAATGGAAACATCTCAGCAAAGCTCTGCTTTCTGAAAAGCAAGCTTCGGTCCCCTGTTTTCATTTAGTAGTATTCAGCTCCACATAACCTCATAAGTTCCCTTATTTCAAAAAACGTATATTCTCCATGGGTTTCGTGGTTTGTTTTGGTTTTTCTGGTTTTTATTGTTGTTGTTTCAAGACAGGGTTTTTCTGTGGCTTTGGAGCCTGTCCTGGAACTAGCTCTTGTAGACCAGGCTGGTCTTGAACTCACAGAGATCCACCTGCCTCTGCCTCCCAAGTGCTGGGATTAAAGGTTTGTGCCACCAACGCCTGGCCAGGGGTAGCAATTTTTAAACCAATTCATCAACTATGTTTCTAGTGCCTACAACACTAAATATACTACTCACTACACAGTGGGTGCTCAGAAAACATACACTGAATAAATTAAATTCTCAACTTTCTTCCATACAAGCACAGAGTAAGGGATACAGAAGTGTGCAGGGAGCCTCTGAAAACCTAAGTGCCCTTGACATTGGGGCAGTAGTGAATGCCAACGGTGGGTTAGAAAGTGAGGCCACGTGAGCCCAGTGTGGATGCTCAGTACACTCTCACCATGAGGTGTACTGGGAACACTGGTGAGCGCGAGAAGCCGGAGGTAGTATAATACAAACAGTGAAACACAACAGCGCATTCACGAAGAGAATGAAACCCCTGTTACCTGGACACTGGATGAAGGACCACTCATAGTTCTTTTCCTTGGGACACAGACTGGGATCAAGGGTCACCTCGCGGCCGTGTACTCCGCCAAGCCTCATCGGTCCCCGAGAGGACCCCTCGGTGCAGTACCCTCTTCCTGTATCACTGGGGTCATTGCACCAGCCGCATCCAGGCTGCTCCAGGCACTGTCCACAGGTCCTTAAGCCGGAGCAGTTTTGAGCTGCATGACAGAAACAGTAAAAAACAAAATGATTTCGTAACCGAGCAGAATTGCATGCCCCAGAAAAATATTTTATGAGGGAAGACATTAATGTGCCGTCTGTAGTTAATAGGAATATTTTGCATAAATACCTAGCAGATATGAACAATCCATCATGCACATGTACATATGCACAAATAAATATGTACGTGTGTATACATAATACACGCCATGAACAAAAAGAAGATGAACTGGATTGGATGTTAAAAGGCAAAACAAGAAAACACGGTAACCATAACACAGAAAAGAATGAAGGCAGCACTTTCTAGACAGGAAATTCATGGGCATGAGCGCTTTCTTTTCCAAAGTTGTATCTTCCAGGGCCCTTGGAGCACACAGCTCTAAGGAGAATGTCTCCATCAAATCCCTCCCCTCGGAGAATTCCTCAGGGAATCTCGCTGAGGAGGAGATGGGAAGAGAGTCAGAGCCAGAGGGGATGGAGGACACCAGGAGAACTAGGCCCTCTGGATCAGCTGAGCAAAGTGTGTTTGAGCTCTCAGAGACTGAAGCAGCAAGCCCTGGCCTACACAGGTCAGCACCAGATCCTCTGTGATGGGAGACGTCATTCTGTAAATATGTTTCTCATACTGGTTAATGAATAAAGCACTGTGGCCAATAGGAAAGCAAGGTAGGCGGGGCTAGGAGACAAGGAGGAAAGAAGAAGGAGTTAGGAGGAGTCAAGATGGAGAGCCCGGAGAGGTAGAATGCCAGCCGCTCTGTAAGATGACCACGTGGAAATACTTAGAATAGTAGAAATGGGTTAATCATTAAGACAGAGCTAGCCTATAAGAAGCTAGTACCAGGCCAACTGTGTTATATCAAATACAGAGTCTCTGCGTGTTATTTGGGGCTGGTGCAGCGGCGGGACCAGACCGGCGGGCTGGCAGAAAACAACTAGCTTCACCTCTGCATATATATCTTATAGCTTTCAGCTTTTTTATAGGACTACAGACTGTGAAGGGTAGGTCTCTGATTCTCACGTCTGCTCTGAGGCTCCTTTCCTCCTGTTGGGTTGGCTCAGCCATCCTGGATGTGATGTGTTTTGTTTTATCTCATTAATTGTACTTTGTCATGTTTGGTTGTTATCTCTTAGAAGCCAGTTCTTTTCTGAGAGGCAGAGGGAATGGATTTAGTGGGGAAGAAATCAGGGGAATAGAGGATGGGGAAAGTGTAATCAGGATATATTGCAAGAGGAAAGGAACTAATTTAATAAAAGGGGGAGTTACATCTTGCCAATGCACAGTGATAAGGGCCAATCCCCTTAACAGACCCTTGGGAACCAAACCTTTCATACATTGCCATGTCCTCCTTAGTCCCCTGGCCTGAAGCACCTCCGTTTTTCTACGATGAAGTGTAGCTCACGTACTGGTTGACAGGTGTGATGAGTGTCTTGAAAACTGTATTGCCTTACTTGAAGTCAGTGAGAAATGACAGAGCCTCTTACACAGGTGCAATTATGTACTGTGAGGCTGCGATCAACAGTCATGTGATGCCATGAGACCCACTGCCTCGCATCCCAGGAAGGTCCCTCTGTCTAACGGACTTGGTTCTAAATGGACTCCCAGGAAAAAGAAACTACTGCAAAAGTATCTTTTTAAGGAAAAATAAGTAAGATGGCCTTCAGATTGACTAAACTATCCTCAGTACGACTAAGACTTTCTAGACAACTGGGGAACATGAGTCAACTTAAAACGTAAGAGCTAGTTAGTAATAAACCTGAGCTATTGGCCTAGTGTTTCTTATTAATGTAAACCTCTGAGTGATTATTTGGGATGTGGCTGCCCGGACACAGAAAACTCCACCAAACACTGTGTGCTACCTTTCCCACACTATGGACAGTAAGTTGGTGGAAAAAAAAAAAAAGGATTTTGTATTTAGTATTTAGGAGTTTTTAAAAGCTGTGTTATGAAATACTCAATAAGACTTACTAAATGTGTCAAAGTCTTTTAGTCGGTAAATTGATCAGATTTTAAAAGTAACTACCTTCCTCAACTGTGCAGAAAAGAACAGGTTTTAGATTGGGTCTGGACGATACAAAGCCCTGGTCAGATTCCCAGCATTCGGGATATGGGGAGGTCTTAAAAGCAATGATATCAGTATTGAGAATCCTTACTAAAGATTTCAGCTGGAAATCTCGCTCACTGGCAAACTGATATTCAGAGAGCATGGGAACTCAGATGTCCCTAGTATCACAAAAGAAACCAAATGAGTAATTAATCACGGATACTCATGAAATCTCCAAAATAGTGACAGACAGATTTCCGAGATGTATGGATGGCATAAGCTCAGATTTCTATTCTACTTTTACAAAATTATTTTAATCTTAGTTTATTGAAATTTCTATATATTAAGAAATCTATTGTTCCTTTAAATAATGCCCTTTGCATTTATAAAATACCCAATTACTAAAAATGTGTTAATTATTTAATTATTTTTAAGGGGTTCAGGGAAAACAGTGCTGCCTACTTTCACGCCCTGGCTTCTCACTGGGGAATACATCTATCTGTTCCGTTGAGGCATCTAACTTCTGCACTGAGCACCTGTAGTGGTCTAAGACTCCTGGACACGTGACCCACCACGGTGGGACTACCCAGCTGCAGTGGGTTCTACGTCACCCAATTAAACCCTCCCTTCTATGAAGTTACTCTCTTGGTCCCATTCTCCAGAGAAGCCACCTAATATAATCTCTAATCTCCCCAGCTATTATCTCCTAGCCATGCCCATGAGAATCCTACTACACAGTTTCACCACCTACAGATGCATTTTTTTTTGCTGTTTCTAGTATTATTAATAATATAATTTCAAATTTTTACACACCGATCCCAGTTTCCTCTCCTTCCCTCTCTTGCTTCCTCCCTCTTACCCTCTTTCCCCCTCACATGCACCCTGACCACCCTCCCCTCCCATCCCTCCACCCCCATTCCACATGTTGGGCTATGCTATCCAGGTGGGGTCATGTAAATCTGTCAAGTCACTTGAAGTAGGGACTAGGACTCCTCCCCTGTCTCTAGGTTAAGGGAGTATTCCTCCATGGGGGATGTGTCCGCAAGATCCTTTTGGGCACCAGGAATAGATCCTGTTTCTACTGTCTGAGGTCCCCCAGACTGCTCAGTCCTTCTAGCTGAGACCCATATTCAGGGGGTCTGAGTCAGTCCCTTGCTGGGTTCCTAGCCATCAGTCTGGGGGCCCAAGCTCCTTGTTCAGCTCAGCTGTCTTTGTGAGTTTCTGCAACCTGGTCTTGTCCTCTCTCTCGGCACCTGCCAGAATGGCTAAAATTAGAAACACCAATGACAACTTATGCTGGAGAGGATGTGGAGAAAGGGGAACACTCCTCCACTGCTAGTGGAGTACAAATTTGTACAGCCATTTTGGAAATCAGTATGGCGGTTCCTCAGGAAAATGGGAATTAGCTTACCATAGGACCCAGCAATTCCAAATGACCCACATCCATGCAACAAAGACATGTGCTCAACCATGTTCATAGCAGCATTATTTGTAATAGCAAGAACCTGGAAGCAACCTAGGTGCTCCTCAACTGAAGAATGGATAAAGAAGATGTGGCACATCTACACAATGGAATACTACTCTGCATAAAAATTAATGGAATCTTGAAATTCGCAGGCAAGTGGATGGGACTTGAAGAAACCATCCTGAATGAGGTTACCCAGTCACAAAAAGAAGAACATGGTATGTACTCGCTCATATATGGATTTTAGACCTAGAGCAAAGGATCACCAGCCTATAATTCACACTTCCAGAGGAACTAGGATACAAGGAGGATTCTAAGAGATTCATATGTGGTCCCTCACAAAAGGGGGAAGGGACAAGTCCCACAGAGCACATGGGAAGTGGGGGGGCAGTGAATGGAGAGAGAACTAGGAAGATTGTGTCAGGGCAGGAATAGAAGACAGAAAAGGGAGAGGAAGAGAGAGAACGTAAAAGAGGGAGCCATTATTGGTTTGAAGAGAAAACTGAACCTAAAGAACGGTCTAGAGACCTACAAGACTGACTCCAACTAACAATTAGACAAACACAAACTGAGAACCCTATATAAGCAACTGGTGTTAGTTCTTCAGGAGTGTCCGCCACATAAGAAGAAGAAGGAAATGGCGGGGAGGGGATGAAAGGCGTGCCAGGGAGTAGTTAAAGACAACAAAACGCCCGCCCGCGAGGGATGCACGGTCAGGAGACTGCAGGCTGTACACCACACTCGGAGCTCAGGGGCTGGGTCTCACACACACACACACACAAGGGGCAAAAACGGTAACATCACAATAAATCCAAGCTGACGGCGGCACACTGGAAATCAGAGGCTAACAGCACAGGTACATTTCGGACTTCTACACGACAGTAATTTCCTCCACGGTTTTCAACGCCCCTCCAGAGTTAGCTTTGCCTCCCCTTGTACTCACGGGAGCAGGTGGCGGTCTGCCACTCCAGACACTGGCCGTACGGGAAGGAGATGATGTACGCGTTGGAGTCCACACAGCGCTGGGTGCTGCTGCACCACATGCACTCCATACCATTGCTCGTGCAGTTGGAACACGAGGCCCTCAGGGAGCACGGCTTCTTGCACGGCCTTGCGTTTTGATTCGGACTGACTGCAATAAGCCAATAACTGCAATTACTTCATTTCGTAGCTTCGCTTCTTTAAACTCGTCTCTATTTTTAACTATGTGAACGGGTGTTCTGCCACATGCGTGGATGCCACCACAGGCATGCCTGGGGGCTGATGAAAGGGGAACCAGATTTCCCCGGAAATGACATAGCACACGGAGACAAGCTGCCCGCCGTGCGGGATCTGAGAATCAAATCCACGTCCTCTGGAAGAGCAGCCAGTGCACTTACACACCCAGCCACCTCTTCAGGCCCCTGGCAATTCCATTTTAATACATATGCTCGGGTTTTGTCAGGTTTTTTTTTAAGGGTACAGTTAAACAGACTAAAGCATTATAACATGAGGAAATTTTTAAAAAGTTGGTATTTGTACTAATTTACTTCTGATTTTGAAAACACATAATTCCTTTGTTTTTTAATTCTTTACAAAGTGTAAGGTGCAGCAACCCTGTAGTCTGAGAGCAGCTCTATTGTCTCAAGAGTGCACACACAGATTCACTTTCCCAGCTACAAATGTCTCCATAAAAGCTCCAAATCTTATTTAAGTAAATGTCCTGTGGCTGTCTCCTTGGTACGAACAAGCAAAAACATGCAACTTACTATAAAATTGCAATACAAAAACACAGCATTTATCATACACACCAGGATGATGATCATTTTCAAAAACAAAACAACAAAAAGAAATAGCAATTGTTGGCACGGATGTTGAAAACTTTGAAAGTACATTGGCAGCAGGAATGCACAGTGGTACAATTGCTGTGGGAAAGTAAAAGAGATCTTTGCGATATTAAACCTAGAATTTCTATATCATAATCAAATCTACACTCACTGTACACAGTCCAATCATAGCACGCGGCTCTAAGCGGCCAAAAAGTGGAGACGTGTGTGTGCTCACCATCAAAACAACTTCTCTAAAGAGCTAAAATTAACCCAAGCACCCACCAGAGCGTGAAAACATAAACAAAACATGACCTATAAATACATTAGACTATTCACGGAGTGAGCAGGTTTGATCACACGTGGATAAGCTCTGAAGACATTGCACTAAGGGAACAAAGAAATCTCAGAAGTATAAAGTTAGTGTGACTCTAAAACGTGAGGTATCCCAAGGAGCAAACCATAGAAATGGTGCAATGGTGTTTCTCAGGGGGCACAAAGAGGAAGAAATGTTTTGTTTAAAAAACAGAGTTATGCCAGCTGGTGGTGGCACACACCTTTAATCCCAGCAGGATTAGGTTCCAGGACAGCCAGCACTATACAGATGAACCCTGCCTCGAAACACGGGAATTTTAATTTTGCCAGATAAACTAAGTTTTACATAAATAGTAGTGTTTTACATAAATAGGCTGTGAAACAATGGGACATACTTAATGCCACAGAACTGTACGCTTACAATTGGTTAAAACAGTACATTTTCATCAAATGTATATAACCACAATGGAACATAGTTCTTTAATAAAGAAAATCATTCAAACATTTATTTCCCATGCAACAAAATCAATTTCAAAACGAAGTAACAAGAGTATTTCCTTTTAGATAACTGAAACAATACAGCTGTAAGATTAAAAAGTATTCAGTCATTAATCATTAAAGACAAATCTTCCCTTCGAACCATACTATGATAAAAGCGAAAGATTAACCAAGAGGCCATTGCTAAACTATAGCCACGGCCATGTGTCCATAATACCACGGTACTAATCAAGAACGGAAGAGTATGCAGACAGTGGGGTGGAGAGAAGGCTCAGCAGCTGAGAGCGCCTGATGTTCTGGATGATTCCAGAACCCACACAGAGGCTCACAACCACCTGGAACTCCAGGGGACGTGGGCCCCTCCCTTCTGATCTGCACAGGTGCCAGGTACACACATGGTACACACACATATATGTAAGCAAGACATGCATGCACACAGAGTAAAGTAAACCCTTAAATATTTGTCAAAGAATAAGTAAAATTTAAGAAATTATATAAGAATAAATCATTACAAGTAAATGCTAAGATCGATTTACAAAAACAACTTGGGTGTCTTAAAAGAAAATTACTACCAGGGGATAAATCTGTCCTCTGATAAATTTAGCCAGGGACTGGCTGAAACCAGTCTGGAAAGAACGGTTGGGCAGCGGGCTAAAGCAGACAAGGAAACACCTGGTGCACTCTACTCACCAACGGGTTTTTCACAGACGAGGCCATCTGCCATGGACGTGCAAGGATTTGCTTTTAGTCCCGCCACCGCAGCCCTTTCTAGATAAGCACAGAATCCAGAATCATTCGGTTCACCCGGAAGCCACTGCAGCGTCGTGTTTGTGAAGGGGGACATGTCCTCCCATCCCCAGTAGGAGACGTTGATCTTGCGCAAGCCTACCCAAGGTGACACTTTCTACAAACAACAGGACACAGGCATTGGCAGTGGTTAGAAGTGACACTGCATGGTCCCACTCAACAAGTAGTCTCTATCACTGCGTGCTGTGTTCGAAAACACAGAAAGCTGCCTTTCTAATCCCCTTTGCTTCCAGCACAACCTCAGCATGACCTAGGGGATGACAGAGACCGTAGGGCTGTTTTGAAAGCACTGGGCTTTGAGTTTAGCTACAAGGTTGAATGATTTTTTTTTTCAGCCCTTGTTCGCGTTTTTTTTTTTTCCCTCCTATAAAATAGGGATATAGAGTGCTTTTAATGCCAGCATCCAGGAGGCAAAGAGGCTGAACTTCACAGAGAGGCCAGCCAGGCCAGCCTGTACCGTAAAATCCTATCTCAAATAAACAAACGACTAAATAAGACATCAACTAAAGGGGGGTGGCTGTAAATGTTCAACACACTACTACTGCTATAATTAATACTATCAGGTATGTGGTTTCATCAGTTACGGATTCAGGAACCTGCAGATAAATCTAGTCTCTGCACTGTACACAAACAGAAAACAAAGTTAACAGATCGGTATGAATTCTGAGTGAAGAGGCCACAAGGACTCCCCAGTGGGATTTCTTTCCCTGCCATGTTTGAACTTTTATAACATTTTAAGAAAATTGATGTCATCCATTTCATAGACAAAGTCTGACTGTCACACTGAAAATCCTATAGACACGATTTGACAAAATCTCACTGATCATCAAACAGCATAAAATCAAAATCAATTCTATGCTTATGTAATTTACCTTAATCATTAGTTAAAAGCAAAAATACATTCTAATTCCAGGTTCCATCATTCTATTAGGTTATAGATACATCTTTTTAACATGTGATATCTTCTAAATTACTAAGCTACTTAATAATCACAATGATGGAAAATTGTTTCAAAGCATCATTCTTCTTAATTCTTTCATATATGCAATATCAGAATAGAGAAACACGTCACTGCATCTTATTTTCAAACAGCATGAATAAGAGATCTATACATGGTATTTATGTTGTAGAAATGTTCCTAGGGAGGTTAAGTTAGGCATAGACCATTGAATATTTAAGTGTATAAACATAATAGATTATACATTGTGAATATTCAATAGATATTCCTTACATAAAATTAAAATACCTTATGAATTTTCACTATGACAATATGCCTTATTACCAAAAGAATATAGTACAAATATCAATTAAAAAACAAGGGTCTTAGAATAGAAATTATTTTATATTATCTAGCATAATGCTAGAGAGAGGTGGAGTTAATAGTCTTCTAATTGTAAAATCATATATGCTACTTCATATTGGAATTATTATTATGTTTTACACATTTATTCAGAGAGATGTTTTTATAACAAAAAGCTTCCTTTTAAATCATGCTTTATAATAACACTAGTCAGATAATCAATCCAACAGAGAAATTCACATTAAAATGTGTTTCGTGTCACTGCAATTCCTCCTGTTTCCTATCTATGGGGAAAAAAGCCATTTAAAATGAAATATTACTGCCTAACTCATCATGATAAGAATCTGAATAAAAATGAAGAGAACAAAAATGAAGCCAGTGATAAAACATTTAAAGTAACTATTACTCAGTAAATGAGCCAGACAGGCAGTTGAAAATGAAAGATAAATTACTGTATTATGAAAATGTACTGCACTACACCATAAATCATTGCAACATTTCATTAGCCATTTCCGATAAGTAAATGATCATTTGACCCAAGATATTTCTCTACAGTGCATGAATTTGTCAATCGCTACTGGCCAAGGAAGGGTTATCGTAAGCCTGCAGTGACTCAGGGTATAATTCATTGTGTGTAGGGATATGCCTAATGAAATGTCACCTTGAAGAAGTTTCCACTTTGAAGTCCTGAGAAGAGTTGCTTCTGATAAAACCGAACATCATTTTTATGATGTGACTCAGCAACACAGCAAGACTGAGTCTATCGTCCACTGCATACAGATTATAATAACTGAGTCTATCGTCCACTACATAGAGATTATAATAACTGAGTCTATTGTCCACTCCTTATAGATTATAATAAATGAGTCTATCGTCCACTCCTTACAGATTATAATAACTGAGTCTATCGTCCACTGCATACAGATTATAATAACTGAGTCTATCGTCCACTGCATACAGATTATAATAACTGAGTCTATCGTCCTCTCTTTATATATTATAATAACTGAGTCTATCGTCCACTGCATACAGATTATAATAACTGAGTCTATCGTCTGTTCCATACAGATTATAATAACTGAGTCTATTGTCCACTCCTTACAGATTATAATAACTGAGTCTATCATCTGTTCCATACAGATTATAATAACTGAGTCTATTGTCCACTCCTTACAGATTATAATAACTGAGTCTATCGTCCACTGCATACATATTATAATAACTGAGTCTATCATTCACTCCATAGAGATTATAATAAATCTGAGTCTATCGTCCTCTCTTTATATATTATAATAACTGAGTCTATCATCCACTGCATACAGATTATAAAAACTAAGTCTATCATCCACTCCTTATAGATTATAATAACTAAGTCTGTCGTCCAGTCCATAGAGATTATAATTACTGATTCTATCGTCCACTCCTTACAGATTATAATAACTGAGTCTGTCATCCACTCCTTACAGATTATAATAACTGAGTCTATCATCCACTGCAAACAGATTATAATAACTGAGTCTATCATCCACTGCAAACAGATTATAATAACTGAGTCTATCGTCCACTCCTTACAGATTATAATAACTGAATCTGTCATCCACTCCATACAGATTATAATAAATCTGAGTCTATTATCCACTCCATACAGATTATAATAATTGAGTCTATCGTCCACTCCTTATAGATTATAATAACTGAGTCTATCATCTACTCCTTACAGATTATAATAAATCTGAATTTATCATCCATTCCATACAGGTTATAATAACTGAGTCTATCATCCACAGCATACAGATTATAATAACTGAGTCTATCGTCTACTCCATAGAGATTATAATAACTGAGTCTATCATCCACTGCATACAGATTATAATAACTGAGTCTATCGTCCACTCCTTATAGATTATAATAAATGAGTCTATCATCTACTCCTTACACATTATAATAAATCTGAATTTATCATCCATTCCATACAGATTATAATAACTGAGTTTATCATCCACTCCTTATGGAGTATAATAATAGGCAACAGAAATTAGAAGCTACAAGAAGTCTTAAAATATAGAAATCTAATGACCAGACTTGCAGAGATTTTGTAACTGCCAAAAATAACCAATGCTAAACACAGGGAAATCTACAGCGCTTTAAGGACAAATCCTAATGTTTTTGAAATTCAAAAATGTTGAGTGTGCAAATCAAAAGCTTATGATGTAACGGGATTTCAGTAGCACTAATTTAGATGTGCTGAGTGGTAAATTGTCAAGTTCATGTATACAAAAGAGAAGCCCCCTAACATCTCTCTCTGTCTCTCTCTGTCTCTCTCTCTCTCTCTCTCTCTCTCTCTCTCTCTCTCACACACACACACACACACACAAAGATCTCATCTGCATGTTCCATATATTTACAATAAAACTTCACTTAAAAAAAAAAAACTGTTACGTCTTCCTAAAGCATAAAAACAAAATATCTCCCCAACCTGCTACCACAACCTGCTACCACATACACTACATTGCACACACCACCCGTCATGTTGGAAGCTCTTACAGACAAATTGAGGATAAAGTGCAGGGATTTCCTTATAAATAGCTCCAAGTCCTTTGAGTGCTGGCTAAGGCATTTCTCCAGGACTGTTCGACCAGCCCATGCTATGACTAGCTGTCCATCTTATCTTCACCCTGAGTGTATCCATAATTGCAATTACCACACTCGAGAACAACTCTTCTTCCACACTCGAGAACAACTCTTCTTGTCTCTCTCTCGAAGTCTCAGTACATCTCTGCGTTCTCATACAGCAGCAGACTACTGGGTACATTAGCAGCTTTCATTCATGTGTAATAAGTACATATCTGCCCATCCTTCAGATGAAAGCTTACAACACAAAAAGAATGAATCATTTCTGCAGATCAGGGATCACTGAGTATGCCCATCACCTGAAGACATTCCATACAACCATCACCTGAAGAGTCCCAGGCAGGGCTTACCTGCTGTGTATACTTCTGTATTTCATCCAACACAAATTCTACCTCCTTAGAAGTTGTTAGAGAAGCGAGATTTCCACTGAGATTATAGCAATAAAGCTTCGCATTGTCATAACTTTCTCTACTGGCATTGATTCGAAGACAAGCATCCCCAACATGATTCCATCCTTCTCCACAAAGGTGAGCTACGAAAAGAAAACGAATTACACCTTACTTTTACACTACAAAGAAAGTACTGCTCTTTATCAATTATTTCAAAATTATAGATATGACCATTTTAAATAGAACATTTCAAAATTTCTAATACCCCAAATAAAGTTCATATAATAGTTTGCTGAAGAGTAACAGAAGGTCCTAATTCTTTCCCAAATCCCTCTGTGTTTTGTTGAAATGGGCTTGATATGTAGAACAGGCTGTGCTTGAACTCATGGAGATCCATCTGCCTGTGTCTCCCTAGTACTGGGATTAATGCATGCTCCACAATGCCCAGCCTTTCCTGAATTCTTAAACAACACAGGCTTCAGTTCTCCAACACCCATTATCTACACTGACCCCAAAAATTCCGGTATAGTATTGGGCATCAGCATATGACCTCTCAAAAAACAAAATTACTGATGTTATTGTCTAATTCCAGGCTACAAAAGACCAGATTACTTTTTTAATTATTCAAAATAATTTTAAATGTAAGTATATTTTGATCATATTCTTCTCCTCCCCAAGCCCTTCCAGGTCCTCTCCTCTCTGACCACCAACTTTAAGATTCCCCAAAGCCAAGAACACAAAAAGAACAACCCAAAAGGGAAAACGAAACAACAAACAAAAACCCACCAAACTATCACCAAATAAAAGTGCGTGCGTGCAGACGCACGTGTACACACACACAGAGACACACACAGAGACACACGCGCGTGCACATATACACACATGCACGCACACACGCACACACGACACACTGTGCACACACACGACACAGCACAGCACACACACACACATGCACACACACACATACACATACACACACACGCACATGCGTGTGCACATATACACACATGCACGCACACACACATACATGCGCACACACATACACAGTACGAGATGCTCACAGAACTTGTTTAAGGCAGGACTTCTCAATTGTGGTCTTTAATTTTCAAAACCATGAGGATCACCTTGACCTTTCTTGTTCCTCCAGTACATAATTGACTTAATCGTTTTAAAAATAAATGTATTGACTTAGAATAGTAATTGTACTCTCACTACAGAGGAAATTCTCTAGGCGTTAGGACATCATCACTTTACCTAAGTCAGCCTATTGGAGACTGAGAGCCTCTGACAATTCAAGTGAGGTCCCCTGACATACAAAAGCTAAGGCGGGCTAATGAATGGATGGACACAGGGGACAGAGTGAATGACGGACACAGGGGACAGAGTGAATGATGGACACAGGGGACAGAGTGACAGACACAGGGGACAGGGTGAGGGATGGACACAGGGGACAGAGTGAGGGACGGACACAGAGGACAAAGTGAGTGACGGACACAGGGGACAGAGTGAGGGACGGACACAGGGGACAGAGTGAATGACGGACACAGGGGACAGACTGAATGATGGACACAGGGGACAGAGTGAATGACGGACACAGGGGACAGAGTGAATGATGGACACAGGGGGCAGAGTGACAGACACAGGGGACAGGGTGAGGGATGGACACAGGGGACAGAGTGAGGGACAAAGGGGACAGGGTGAGTGACGGACACAGGGGACAGAGTGAGGGACGGACACAGGGGACAGACTGAATGATGGACACAGGGGACAGAGTGAGGGACGGACACAGGGGACAGAGTGAATGACGGACACAGGGGACAGACTGAATGACAGACACAGGGGACAGAGTGAGGGACGAACACAGGGGACAGAGTGAGGGACAAAGGGGACAGGGTGAGTGACGGACACAGGGGACAGAGTGAGGGACAAAGGGGACAGGGTGAGTGACGGACACAGAGGACACGGCTATCAGTTTTAAAGATGATATGAAGAGGTGTGTTTGTGGCTCCTTTGTAGTGGGACTTGGGTGTCCTTGAATTTTTCCATCCTTAAATTGGGGTGGAAGAAAACTTAGCATAACATGATGTGTTTTTATTACATGAATCTAATTAGAAACCACCTAGTCCTGTGGGTTTGTTTTACCTCTTTACAGACCTCTCTAATTTCAGACAGTGTATGTTCCTATCTGCTTCTTCATTCATCCAATGAGAGAACAAGGCTTCCTCCACCATTTTCTCCTCTTGCCTTACACACAGGAGACCAGCTCCTGCTGCCTGGGGCCATGCCTTCCCTGCTATGATGGACTCACACCCTCTGGAGCCATAAGACAAAATAAACCCTTTCTTGCTCAAGTGGCTTTTAACCATGGCTTTTTGTCAGAGAAACAGACAAGTAACTGATACAAGTTCTTTCAGCTTAGAGAACATTTACATGGCCCTAGACGCATGAGTATAGGAAATAGGTCTATAAATTAAACAGTTGCTGATAATAAATCAAAACAAATTTTATTTTTAAAAATTTGCTATAATTTTGCCATTTATCAAAGGCAAAAGCAAAGGTCCATACTAATGAGACAGACATTTGGTTATTTTCACATAAAAATTAAATCATAACTGAACACCTGGTACTTTGGGACAGAATATTTTTCATTTTTTTTCTGCACTAACAGCCATTTTAAACATATGATCATCATTGTTGAGAAAACCATTTCTCACAATTATGTAGAACAAAAGGGCAGAAACAAATTCTGTCCTAAATTCTATCAAAGTTCATTTAAAATCTTTTATGAAAAGCCAGCTGAACTCAAATAGCAATTTTTAAATGAAGTCATCATACACAGTGCAATGCAAAAAAAATTAATTTGAAATTCACATGCTGAGAAATTAAAATGGCCAAATACTCAAAAGACTGTAATTAAATCATTATGCTTCCATAAGAACATGTAAAGATTTGCATGTACACTACAAACAATATAGTCCAAGTGTCCCATGAAGAATCCCTGGTGTCACGTGCTAGCATATACAGGCAGAGTAACCATACTTGTGGTCTGAACTCAGGCTGCTGTGAAGTCACACAGTCCAATAAAGATGTTGCCAAAATATTTCACATTCACTAAGTATTTATTTTCCAACTAATTTCGGTTGCTGAGTACTCAAACCAACTTTTATTATTGCCAAATTTTCTAAACCACCTTACATCCAGTGGAATGGTGAACCAGAGTTTAAGATGGGGGCTTCGTAGCCCATTGAAAGGGCACAGTAGACTCAACACTGGTACAGCCATTGAGGAAATCAGTGTAGCAGCTCTTGAAAAGGCTAGGAGGGTCTGCCAAATGACCCAGCTACAGCAGTCTTGGGAATGTACTCAAAACACTCCACATCCTGCTCAAGAAATATCCACTCATCCGTATTCACTGCCTCTCTATTCACAATGTCCAGTCGAGGGACACGGCCTAGACATTCCCCTGCTGAGGTCTGGGTAATGACAATGTGGTGTGTTGACACTATGGCATATTACTCAGCAGTTGAGAAAGAATGAAGTCACAAGTAAGCGGATGGAGCTTGAAACAGTCCTTTTGAATGAGGTAGGCCAGACCCAGAAAGGCAGATGTCACATGTTTCTCCTACTTGTGGGTGTCAGCTTTGAATCTTTAAGTGAATGTGTTCCTTTAGGAACACACACAGAGGTCAGCAGTTGCCAAGGAGCCGTGAAGAGGGGCTTTCAACGGAGGAGAGAGAGAGACAGTGCTCCATGTTACACAAGATTTAAAGAGAAAAATGGAACAGGACGGGATTAACTGGGGTGGGAGGGTGAAGGGTGGAGTAGAGGAGGTAGTTTGGAGAGAGATAAATAACACTATAAACCTTTTAAAAAAAATGTCTTGAAAACTACTACCATAGAAGCTCACTCACACGCGCGCGAGCGCACACACACGCGCGCGCACACACACACACACACACACACACACACACACACACACGGTAAAATGAAGTTACCCTTAAGTGGGGTAACAATGTCCCCACCACATACCAAACGCTAACAAATGAAAAGCCCGGTGTCAGAAACAGTTCCTTCTTTTGGAGTTGTTGACCAGTGGGGCCCGACAAGACGCCCGAGCAGTATAGGTATAGCCATTGCACCTTACAATGCTCCAGATCAGGGCAGTAAGACCCTACTGCTGAAGAGGCCGCATGCCTGAGTCATAAATCGTGGGGAACTCATCTCACTGCTTAGCTTTCATTCTTCCTAGGGCTAGCATGTGCTGTGAACACTTCCAGAGGAAGAAGTAATCATCGGCTACACCCAACTGTGAACTCTGAGTTGTCTGTCCCAGCCAAACACGCACTGGTACAACAGTGAGCATGACTGTCTCACGGATGACCAATCATGCCCTTGGTGGATCTATACCACACTCCACAAGACCTACACACACACGTCATGGGCCCTAGGGGAGAACCATTACTATTATTTTGCTAAGTGGACGGGTTATTAAACTGAGTCCTAATGACTTCGCGGTATACGCAAAGATGATGCTATAATAGTATTCGTCTACAGAGTGAAAGCCTCATTCCTCAAATCATGAAACATTTACCTGGCAAAGCCTGACATTCTTGCTGCCGCTGGTCCCACTGGCAATTCAGGTT
Organism: Cricetiscus sungorus; assembly: GCA_030556225.1. Lineage (NCBI taxonomy): Eukaryota > Metazoa > Chordata > Mammalia > Rodentia > Cricetidae > Cricetiscus > Cricetiscus sungorus. The sequence continues at coordinate 153,376,024 of JANBXA010000007.1, read as the reverse complement.
TAGTGAGCAGCTTTTACAGCTTGTAAGTTTGTTACAAATCTGCTCATTTCTTACATGGCATTTCGTGTAGTTTCTGACAGACTAGAAAAATTGGAAGACAAAACACGTTAGTTTTTACAGTCCAACAAACAAGGATTCTTAAACATCACAAAATGTTAGGCCCCTGCTGAACTTTAAAATGCTTCCATCTCCAAACCCAATTCTATTGAGGCATAATTTCCCCTAATTATTGCATTAGTGTTGAATTAAATCCACTATTTGCATTACATCTACTATTCCACATAGTAAACTGCAATATAACTTAGTATGTAAGCAATTCATGCCGATAAGAATATTCTTTAACAGATATTAAGTCTGAGGCAGCCACAGCATGCCAATGAGAAGACCATGTCCATATAAGGCAAATGCCACCATAACAAACTGAGCTGTTTCTGTATATATCGCTTGCATTTTTGTTATGGCTCTTAATATTTATTTGTTTTGCTTATGTGTCTGTGATTTTGTCTTAGGGAAAATTGGAAGGAGTTCCCTGAGTCTCCAATGGTTCATGGTGCAGCTGTACAATTCATGAGTCATTCTTTGCTTAAATGAACTCTACTGGCTTTTGTTTGCCTGCAATTTTTTTTTACATTTAAGATGGTAAACTTGTTTTTAGAATTGTAATGAGTTCCTAAAATTGGAGACTACTGAGCAAATTATGCACTTACAAATTTGAAAAAGAAAACTTTTTTGTTACTCTGAAAATGAATCTCTAATTAAGTGAATGCATGAGTTCACTTCTTAGTAACATGAAAATTTTCTAGTCCTAATGAAACTATCATGAAAATGAAGTTGAAATAAGTAATAAAATAGTCTCAAGTCTACTACAACATGAAAAAAGAAATTATTATCATAATGATTTAAACTAATAATGGGTGTGACTACTTAATGTCTCTCTGTGGGTGTTATTCTTTCTCCATAAAGGCTACAAAGAAAATTGCAATATTACATTATTTTTGATCTTACAACATCATAAAAGCATATTTCTACTAATTCTGGCAATGAAAAGTTAAAGGCTAGGGATCAACAATGAAAAATAGGTCATATAGCAACCCTTGCATCATTCTGTATGCACACCTATGTTCAGCAAGCTCCTTCATAACAGAATATCACCACTATTTCATTAGAAGCTATCTCATGAACACAGACTTTACAGCTGGGGGCTTGGGACATTCACTGACTGAATGCATGAATCAGAAAGATACTGTAAGGGACTAATTACACATTTGAGCAACACAATCTTATTAGTGTCTATATAGAGAACTGCTTATATAAGACCTTCTTCTATAGGACAGGGAAATACTAATTTTCAGCCACTAATGCTAAAAGTTAAAAAATTAAAATACAACTGTCTCATATTAACTATTGTAAAAAATATATTTTAAGTAGTTTAACGCACCAAACATTTATTGATTAAATATTATACTTCCTTTATAAAATGTACTACCAGCAGGCTAGACAATTCAGTAAGCACAGGCGCTCACTACAAAGTCTGGCAACCTTAGCTCAACCCTCAGAACACAGCAAAGGAAAGAGCAGATTCTGCATTGCCCTCTGACCTCCACACACAAGTACATGCACACACGCACACACCCCACACACAAGCACACACACACACACACACACAAGCACACACACACACACCACACACACAGGCACACACACACACAAGCACACACACAAGTACATGCACACACACATGCACACCACACACACACACAAGTACACACACACACACAAGCACACACACAAGTACATGCACACACACACAAGCACACACACAGGCACACACAGACACACAAGCACACACACAAGTACATGCACACATGCACGCACACCACACACATACACAAGTACACACACACACAAGCACACACACAAGTACATGCACACACAAGCACACACACAAGCACATACATGCACGCACACACACGAACATATGCACAAGCACACATGAACACACACACGCACATGCACACACAAGCACACACACATACACAAGCACATACATGCACACACACATGAACATATGCACAAGCACACATGAACACACACACACATGCACACACATGCATAGGCACACACACGCAAGCACTCCACACACACACACACACATGCTTACACAGAAGCACACAAGTGTTTTATTTAGGGTTTTTACTGCATGGATCAATCACCAAGGCCAAGAGCACCTTGGGAAGAAAGGGTTTATTTCAGGGTATGCATCACCACCCATCACGGTCCATGATCACAGGAACTCAGGGCAGAAAGGCACGAACGGCAGCAGAGGCCATCACGGAAGACGCTTACTGCTGGTTCCCCGTGGCCTGTGTTCATTCAGTGCCCAGGAGCACCCACAGTGAGCGGGGCCTTCACACTCCCACCGCCGTTCATGAACACACAAGCACACATGAACACACACACACGCACATGCACTTTCCCACAGCCTTTCTGGTAGGGGCGTTCTTTCATCTGAGGCACCCTCTTACAAAACCTGACACAAAAGCAGAAATAAATAAATACTTGAAATGCAGTAAGTCACCTTCAAGACAAAAGTATTAATTCCTCTTCATGTGCATGCATGTGTGTGCATGTGTGTGCATGTGTGTGTGTGGTCATGTGTATGTGTGTGCACGCATGCATATTTGTGTGTGTGCACATGTATGCATGTGTGTATGTGATTGTTGTGTGTGCATGTGAATGCATATGTGCGTGTCTCTGTGTGTAGTGTGTTGTGTGTGCACACGTGTGTGCATCATATATGAATGTATGTGTGCGTGCGTGTGTGTATGTGACCGTGTGTGTCTCTGTGTGTAGTATGTGTGTGTGTCTCTGTGTATAGTGTGTGTGTCTGTGTGTAGTGTGTGATCGTGTGTGTGTGCATGTGTGAATGCATGTGTGTGTGTGTCTGTGTGTTGTGTGTGTGTGTGTATGTGAGTGTGTGTGTGCACGCATTCTGATGCAAGAGCAGAAGTGTGTGTTGTGTCCAGAGGACAAACCCAGGAGCCAGCCTCGCTGATCACACTGTTCTGGGCAGAGGCTCTGATGTTCACTCTTGTGAACATCAGCAATGCAGACGCCTCCTTCCTCGCCAGCACTGGGATTAAAGCTGCAGGCTACATTGCACCCGTTCTTGGGACTCAACTCAGGCCCAAACACCTATACGCCAAGTGCTTTACGCACTAAGACATTTCCTGAACCAAATATTAGTTTCTCTACATATTATGTTTACTGTATGATAACAGACAAAATATACCCACATATAACGTTTAACATGCTCATCTTTAAGGAAATAATTCAGACACATTTTTGTGAATTTCATTTTTGCGTTACTCATCCATCACATCTCCCTTAGGAAGAGGTAAGCTACTTTAATATCAACTTTTATTATTCAAAATATTTTGTTTTCATATAGCACATAAATTCTAGCATTATTCTATATGATCATTTAGAGTAGAATTAAAGCACTAGCTAACTGAACAAAGAGAAATGAATTAACTTGACTTACTGAACATATAAATCTATGGAAATGACAGAATGTCTAAACATGTTGGGAGTAGCTGAGTGTAAACTCAGAACCACCGTTAAGGTAGAACCTCCATTTGATCATTTCAAGGCTCCTCACCAACGGATCATTCACTCATGGGAATAACATCAGGAGATAAAAGTCTAATCACATGCAGCACCGAGGAAGTCAGTGAAAGAATAAAGCTGAACACTGCTCTAAATCACAGCCCACACTGTTTACCTAATGAACCAGCGGCACATTAGTAATCAGGCAATGAAGAGTAGCCGTTACTGCTCCAATCTTTGATCTATTTAGTATAAATTCAAAATGTAAATCCAGGAAAAGCAAACAGATTTCTGATCCATTAGAGCATAAATATGCAACTTGCAATAACTATGGCTAAATAATGCGACAGGGTATCGCAGCACATAATTTGACTAAATTCCCCTACAACTTTAGGTGTCCATTAGAATTTGGTCTGCCTTAATCACCAGACACTCTGATGAAACTGCCTGAAAAACACATCACAACAGAATTCTAAGTTATGGGAGAGTGCCATCTGCTCAGTCGTACTATGTCACCCAAGCTGTTCCTGGCTAATACATCATCAAAAATAAAATAAAGCAAAGGGATGCAGAATGAGACGAATGCCTGAGAGCAATTTACCTAATTTAACTTTTCAGATGAGCTACAGTTGTCTAAATCTACACAGACACACAAATGTAAATGACTGCGCTGGTTTGAAGGGCAATGACCCCACAGAGGGTGGCACTGTTGGCAGGCGTGGCCATGTTGGAGGAAATGTTGAAAGACAGTCTTCTGTGGAGTGAATGTCTGTGTGCCCCAAATTCACATACTGACACCAAAGGCCCCAAGTGACGACGACATAGGAGAGGACACTGAGTTGTGACTCAGCCTCATTGCGTCTCCGTGATGGAGCTCTCACAGGCAGGATGCCACATTGGAACAACAAGCCATGAGAAGAAAGAGGCTAAGAACAAGAACCCAGGTCTTTACCAAGCGTGAGAGCCATGAGCCTGACTCTGAACTTCAATGCCAAGGCTTCGGAACTTTGACAAATAAGTCTTTGTTTCTTATAAACCATGCAGTTTATGACATTTTGATGTGGCAAACCAAACAGATTAAAATAATTTCTAAATAAAAACTAACTCAAAGTTATCAAAAAGGTTAAAAATAAGATTTTCTTGACATTTTTAATGAGTTGTTGCCTCCATTTTAATTATGTGACAGTCAAGTGTATGTGTCAATCTGACCAGGCCACAGGTGTGCACATGGTCTTGCGTGTGTCAATCTGACCAGGGCACAGGTGTGCACATGGTCTTGCGTGTGTCAATCTGACCAGGGCACAGGTGTGCACATGGTCTTGCGTGTGTCAATCTGACCAGGCCACAGGTGTGCACATGGTCTGGCGTGTGTCAATCTGACGAGGGCACAGGTGTGCACATGGTCTGGCGTGTGTCAATCTGACCAGGCCACAGGTGTGCACATGGTCTTGCGTGTGTCAATCTGACCAGGCCACAGGTGTGCACATGGTCTGGCGTGTGTCAATCTGACCAGGGCACAGGTGTGCAGAAGGTCTGGCTGTCTGTGAGGACGTATAAACGTCCTTTTCATGAGCTGGCTGACTCACATTCTCCAGTTCACTGAGATTGAAGGACACAAACTCTTTAGGACAGTGAGAAGTGCTGTCTGAGTGTGAGTGGACACATTAGCCGCCCCTGCCCTTGGCTAGGCTTTACATGAGCGGCGCCAGCGGTTCACAGGCTGCTCTGTTTCCACTGAATTCTCCCACATCTCCGTGAGTTCAGTTTACAGGTGACAGACAGCGCAGGGAGACTTTTCTAAGAACATAAACAATCCCGTACAATCCTGAGTGTGTCCCTATGGCTGTTCCTCTGAAGAATCTTAAACACAACACCAGGCATATGTGCCTGTGTGTGTGTGTGTGTGTGTGTGCCTGTGTGTGTGTGTGTGCCTGTGTGTGCCTGTGTGTGTGCCTGTGTGTCTGTTTGTGTGCCTGTGCCTGTGTGTGCCTATGTGTGTGCCTGTGTGTGTCTATATGTGTGCCTGTGCCTGTGTGTGTGTGTCTGTGCCTGTGTGTGTCTGTGCCTGTGTGTGTGTGTGTCTGTGTGTGTGTGTCTGTGTGTGTGTGTGTGTGTGTGCCTGTGTGTGTTCCTGTGTGTATGTGCCTCTGTGTGTCTGTATGTGTGCCTGTGTGTGTGTGTGTGTGTGTGTGTGTGTCTGTATGTATGTATGTGTGCCTGTGCCTGTGCTTGTGTGTGTCTGTCTGTCTGTCTGTATGTGTGCCCGTGTGTATGCCCGTGTGTCTGTATGTGTGCTTGTGTGTCTGTATGTGTGCCCATGTGTGTGCCTGTGTATCTGTGTGTGTGCCCATGTGCCCGTATGTGTGCCTGTGTGTCTGTATGTGTGCCTGTGTGTGTGCCCGTGTGTGTGCCTATGTGCCCGTGTGTCTGTATGTGTGCCCATGTGTGTGCCCGTGTGTGTGCCCGTGTGTGTGTCCGTGTGTCTATATGTGTGCCCATGTGTGTGCTCGTGTCTTATGCTACTTAGTCTTGCTCTATTTCCACTAATATAATCCCATATGTGAGTGCACATGTATCTAAAAATATAACTAAACTTCAAATATAAACATGTTGTGAAAATGTTGAAATGCAAACCTTTAGTATATATTAAGTCAATTTGCATGACTGAAAATCATATAGTAATAAATATGTACAAAAATGAAACGGTTCAATATACTGGGCCAAAAACTAAATTTTCTTGCTTTATTATTTTATAATAGACTCCTACAACCTTGGTTATTGGAGGAGAATTAAAGAAGGTATTGTTGCAGGATATCTGATAAAAATGTGGACCGCAAGACTGAATTCTTTATTGGAAAAACCGGTTTCTAGTTCTGGTGTGGCTCAGCCCTAGCAGCAACCTTTAATCCCAGAGTTTTCTGCTTGAATATTGTAAACAGGATTAAATAAAGTCAACCTTAGTCAAGAGGGAAAGCAAGCAACCAGTTTACAGAAGTGAACACAGAATTAGGAAGAGAGAGAGACAGAGACAGAGAGAGAATCAGAAGGACAGATAGACACACAGGGAGGGACACTCAGTGGGTGGAGTCTTGTCTGAGGAGGAGGAAGATTAAGTGGTGATTTCTCTGCCTCTCTGAGCCAGCAGGCAGGCTTTCACCCCAGACCTCAAACGGTTGAGATCTTGTTTAAAACAACGGGACTATAGGTTAATTTTCACGGTTTTAAACCATGAATACTAATGTTATAAATTTTCAATTGTAAGCCATACAATAATTGCTATAAGAAGGCTGTTGTTCTGGGCACTGGCGGTTTGGGAAGGCTGTTGTTGGTTGCAGGAAGGGTGTTGTTCTGGGCACTGGTGGTTTGGGAAGGCCTTTCTACTTTTCAGTGCTGAGCCTCTGCATAGCAAATGTGGACAGCAGCCCCACTGTTGTGATAATCAAAATTGCTGCTAAAGGTTGGCTGTGAAACAAAACTGGCTTCGGTTGAGAACGAGTGATCAGATTTTAAAAATAAAGAACTAGGGCTGTCAATACTGTGGTAAAAACAACAGACAATATTGTGTGCAAACAACAGACCATCACCACACAGCTGATGTGTGTCTGACAGGAATTCCATGGGGGTAATCTATGCAGTTATTCTCTGTCTACATAACCCTGACTCCATCAGTAAAGAACATTTAAAGACAGCATGTAAAAACGAAAGCATACGAAGTATTGAAAAGCTTTTGGTCTCATTCATGAAATACATGAATAAAAATTACAAGATACAAAACAGAATACAACAAAGATATATACAGGCTAATTACAATATGCTAAGATGGAATGATTACTTACGTATTATTATTATCATCATCATCATCATCATCATTATTATCATTTGAGGAGTGGGTTAAGCCATGGTCTCACTAAGTAGCCCTGGCTGTCCTGGAACTCGCTATGTTGACCGACTGTCCCTGAACTCAGAGATCTGCCTGCCTCTGCCTTTGGGCTGACATTAAAGGTGTGCGTCACTAAGCACACCAGATCCCATGGCGTGGGATATTTGTGCACTGTGTAAAAACAAGTTGCTGTGATGGGTGTAATAAAAAGCTAATGCCAAGCTTTCACAATTAATAACTAGTCTCCATGTCATCCCCGCTGAACAGGCATTCACTGACAGCACGCAGGCGACATCTCCCCCCAACCCTAAGTGCTGACCATGCTGCAGTTGCTATTTGCTGAAATACATTTCTTGTCGTCACACCACTGGCAACCATTTGTGTTGGAGATGCAGCTGGCACAGTCTGCATATCTGTAGCATCTGTCATCAGGAGCAGCTGCAACATGAATGGGGAGATAAAGCGTGTTACACTAAAAAGAAAATGTCACCATTCTTAATCCACACGTTTATAGTATCTACTTAAGGATCACTAAAAAAAAAATCAGTAATAAAATAAGTTCTCTAGTAGTTCATATTTACAGGTCACATTTTAAATATACACATTCAGAAAGAGAAAAGGAATTTACCAATAATATACATACAAATAAAATATAATAAGTATTTGTGTTTTATGACTATATAGATGTTTAGAGATCCTATGTGATATAGAGTAGCAAGATCCGCAAATGTTTGTTAATTGTAACACCAAAATATATTAAAGCCCTATCAACTGAAACATATAACTGTCATATAAACAATAAATAAAAATACTGACTGCTCATTTTTCATAACTCGAATTATTTATTCAACACATAATAAAAAATTAAAAGCCTTAAAAAAAATCTCCATAGCATCACAATGGCCAAGGCATATACAGAGTTTGGAACTGGCAAGCATTAATCTTACTATGTGATATTTTTATTTATGGATTCATTACAATGAAATAATTTTTAAGTCAAAAAGAAAAAAAGTTAATTGTATAATGTAGCTTTGCAGAAATCCAGGAAGAAAACAACAAATATAACATATATCACTTTTTATTTGTTTGAAGCAAACATTTCTGCAAAATTATGTGTTAACATGTAATAAAATAACTCACGTCACACATAAAATGTTCCCACACCAATTTAAAAGGAAAATAAGTGATTAACTGATTTCCAATCCAAGTATCAGACTCCATAATTAAAGCTTACATTTTTAAATTCTAAAATAAGGAACCTCACATAAGCAAAATCAACTCTACTTTTAAAGACATAGAGAAGGGAACGCCTCACCGGTCTTAGGGGGGCACTTGGCTCTGAGAATATTATTTGCATTCCCCGTCTCCCAAGATTCGCAGTGATTCTTATTCCAAATACATTTTACCCCTGGGCCAGCATTCCTACAGAGGGCTTCATCTTGGAAAGCTCTGCAGTTAGGGGGCTTGTACACGAGGACATCACTAAGGAGCACACTAGAAAATCCACCAAAGACGTACATGGACCTAGAAAGCAACAGGAGAGAGACAGAGAGAGAGAGAGAGAGAGAGAGAGAGAGAGAGAGAGAGAGAGAGAGAGAGAGAGAGAGAGAGAGAGAGATCATCTTAACACAGCATGGCTGAGCCTGGAATGCACGAGGAGGGAGGGAGGGCATCTTAATACAGCACGGCTCAGCGGCCTAGCAAACTGGTCTGAAGAATAAACAGATCCAACTACACATTCTAACATTTTAAATGCCTGTGCTTGTATCCAACTGCTCCTTAGAATCATATTTGTAACATACAGTATGATGTAAAAAAAAAAAAAATCCAGGTTAACTATCGCAAGATTTCCCCAGTGACTTTTCAGATAAAATCTGAAATATAGTATAAATCTGAATGTTAGATGGAAACATTAACTATCCAAACATGTTTATTATTAATGTAAGGGAAGGATCAATAACACAAGTGCTACCATCTTAACAAAGAAACAATCTTTTAAGAAATACACGACAGCTATAATATAAAAACATATAATCACATTATAGACATATCTAAATGTTAAGGTGCACTTTGGAGTTGCTACCTGGATTTACTGTTTCCTTTTTACATATATTAATTTGGGGATCTTGTTCCATGATATTGTTTGTTTTGCTTAGATGTGTTGTGTTTGACGGCCAGCCTAGAATGTGGACCCTTCCGGGCCTTGAACTCACGATCCTTCAGTTTCAAGGCAAGGCTGTGGGGCAAAACGCATGGGTCACTCTGCCGGCCACTTGGCTCAGACACAGATTTAGAAGTCAGGTACTGAGACTTCTTGTAAATGAAAATGCGAGTAAAGGCAAGACTTCCACACGCCCTTGTGTGATGGAGCCCCACAATACAGAGCCCCACAATATTTAATAGCAATGACGACTCCAGCATACCCCAAAACAGCACAACGGTAACTATTATCTATAAACCACTATTGACATCAAAAGGGGGAAGTGGTTCAAATGCTTCAAGAATATGTTTTATTATTAAACAAAGCAATTCAAAGTCAAACCCTACTTTCCACGATAAAACACAGGGATTTTAAAATTCACATAAATTTTATTCATTATTATTTTTAGAGTCAATTCATGGTAGTTATGAAGTTTCATTGTGGATAATTATCCATTGTAAGGCAACAATAAGAGAATTGTATGTAACTGGGAAGAGGTGATAATAAATTTATAAAAACATTATTTGGAGGTAAGCATTTTAAACTACTGAATGAACTATGGATTACTTATTATCCTGCAGATCCAAATTAACAAATTCTTTTGTTTTTGTTTTTATTTAAGGTTTATTTATTATGTATAAAGTGTTCCATCTCCATGTATGCCTGCAGGACAAAAGAGAGCATCAGACCTCATTACAGATGGTTGTGAGCCACCGTGTGTGTGTGTGTGTGTGTGTGTGTGTGTGTGTGTGTGTGTGTGTGTGTTTGTGTGTGTGAGCGGGCTGGGAATTGAACTCAGGACCTCTGGAAGAGCAGCCAGTGATCTTAACCCCTGAGCCATCTCTCCAGCCCAACAAATTCTTGTTAATGAAACAAAAATTATACTACTTTCTGGGTATGGTGCCTGACACTTAAAATCCCAGCACTCCAGGGACTGAGACAGGAGGATTGTCCTTAGTTCAATGCTACCATGGATTACACAGCTCCAGTACAACTAGAGAATGGGAACTCATCTCAAAAACAAATAAACCAAAATGTTTGTATAAACTTAAGAGGAGACCATAATTTAATGCCATACTCCAATTTCCAAAACTTGAAGTCTCCAAATTCCAGATATTGAAGTCTAGGGAGGTCAATAATCTACAGACTTGAAAATTCCCACAGGCGGTTAAGGTGTGAGTTCTCTGTGTGCAGAACAGGAGGTCAGTGTTTGCCTCTTCCTTGGGTCTTTTCAAAGAGTCTAAGAAGAACAAAGACAGACCCCACTGGGAGATCTGGCCTTACAGCACCTTAACCACGCCCATGGGCTTAGAGAGCTCAAGGCGAAAAGAAAACACACCCGAGGATGTGGTTAACAAACCATAGTGTACTCAGGAAAAAGAAGAGGAATGAAATGTGTGTCTTAAGGAGTCAGCAGAAAGTGTGGACAATGCAGCAAGGGTAAATGTTTTCTCCCTCTGAGAAGGAAAAGATGCGCCTTTTACCCATTGGTGACTACGGCAGAGTGTCCAAATCTGTTCACGTCTCTATGAAGATTTGGTTTCGGTAATGTCTTCCATTCATCACAAGCTAAAAAATAAAGAAAACCAATATATAAAAACTTTAAGAAATTCAGGAGAAATATAAAACAATCATTGACAAAATTAGAGACATAATACTTAAAATCAGAAAACAAAAAGGATGATTAATCTTCTACTACCTACAATTTAGTATCATTATTCAACTACAATACACTTCAATTAAAGATAAGTCTTGAATGAAATTCTCACCAATAATTTAAATAAGAATTAACAAGTGAATGAATGAAATTAAGTATCATTCATGTTTGGAGATAATTTCACTGACTTGACTTTACTAAATACAGCAAAATTCACATAGTAAAACCCATGAATGTCACTGCAGGGCCCACTTGTAACTGCATGAATATAAAAGTAAATAGACACGTAATATTCACTGACAGAATATCCAAAGTAGAACCATCATGATGTAATATTTAAATTACTTTAATGACATGTTCCGTTTCTTTGATGTTAGAAGGAATAATTCAATGGCACAAAAACCTAGATTTAAAAACTTTTTAAAAATAATAAAATTCAGTTATAAAAAGAAAAAATGGCAAAAGAAAAATTATACCACATTTGAGAAGAAGAGGTAGAGGGCACAGAAGGAGTGGGAGGGAGGAGAGGGGAATGAATGATGTGAATACAGTTTTCATACACACAGTCCTCCAAAAAGGCTTAAAGGAAGAAAATATGCCATCATAATACAACATTAAAATCAGCACGCATAAGCACAGACTATACTCAGTGTCCAGGACCTAGGGACAGTCTTGGGACACCTTTCAACTTCTTAAACACACTGTATCTAAAGGCAGGAGTTGATGTTTAGTTAAAGTGTAATAAGCTTTTCAAAGTGCAATCTTAATAACCTTAGAAATCTTCAAAGAACAGTAAATATAAAGTTAATTACAAAAGTTAAACTTATAATAAATTACATATTTTCTTACCTATATAACTGTGCCTAAAAACACAAATAATAAATGAGTTTTAATACAATATTCTTACTAACAGCGTTCAAAGAAATTTTAAAAACCGAATCATAGTTCACAAAGTGAAGCTGAGATACTAAAAGCAATAAAATACATCCCAGCAAGTACTTTCCAGAGTGTTCCAAGGCTCACCAATAGCACTAACGAGTACTCTTCAGTTTGTGCAGCTCTCGATGTGACCACACACTTGTCTATTACTCTAAAATGAGAGAGAATAAAAGTCTAACAATTTCATCTAAGTACTTTTACACTGATTGCTCCATGGAGACTGTGTCCACATTAGTACCATCATCACTCCTAAAAGACAGTGCTCTGCATGTTACAATTGGGTGTGTGCGTGTGTGCGTGTGTGCGTGTGTGTGCGCGTGTGCGTGTGTGTGTGGTGTGTGGTGTGTGTCTGTGTGCTTTTGTATGGATGTGTGTGCTCACATGGACAGCATGGTGTGTGTGTATGCGTGTGTGTGTGTGTGTGTATCTCTGTGTGTGTGTGTGTCTGTGTGTGTATGTGTTGTATGGATGTGTGTGTTCACATGGACGTGTTGAAGTGTGCAGGCAGGTTTGTTTTCTGCCCATCTTCACACACTAGACTACCTGGCTCAGAGCTTCCAGGCGTTACCGTGCACACCTCTCCCCTCACATTGGCACCGCTGTGATTATAGATGAATGCATTATATAATGAATTCAGGTAGCTAGATGTCAATCATTCATCCAGTTCAATAAACATAATTTATATGGTTAATCATGTATAAACTGCACTGAGGACAGTATTACAATACATTGAAAACACATCGCATTGTGTAGATATATGCTAATAGGACCAGAACATCGAGAACTTATTAATAAACGCGATGGACACCTTATTAAGACAGGTGTACTCCAAAAGGAGTAAGGTAAAATACACAAGCCTTCAGAATTCCCACACTGCTAAATATAAAAGGGTCCAATGGCCAAGAGCAACATGCCCTCTTAGTAAAATTTAAGAGAAAAGAAACAGGAATCGCACTGCCACCACACCAGACCGCTCTGAACTCTGAAGGCGGCCGACTCGGGCCATGTACCAGAGACAGCGAGGGATGCGAGTTCTGACTAACCACCTGGGCAAGAAGACTGCCCAGCTAAGGTCCAGTCAGCACTCACAGCAGCATGCAGCTAGGTCACGGGACCCCGCAAGCCTTCCGCCGGTGACATCCTCGTTACAAAGAGCAGCACGCAGAAGCGGGGAGGACAGACAGGACCCACATGTCCACAGCTGCGTCACCGAGCTGAGGACAACTACAGACCTTTATTCCTGCTACTCTGTACAGACAGCACAGGCCAGGGACTAGCAAGCGGTCATACGATCAGAATGTCCTGTCATCAGGAAGAGGATCAGCTGGAAGATAGCACGGGGGTCGTCAAGGTCACAGGGACCAAGTTGCCTGCATGAACAGGCAGCTCCCACCTTGTGTCACCAGCCTCCAACTGTAACCTCACGGTGAGTCCTGATTCAAAGAGGGAAACGCAACTATGCCAGCTTGACACTGACGTACAAACTGTCTTAGTTATCAACGGCAAGTTAATAAATCTGCTCACGCGTGGTCTCTGCTGATTCTCACGCGGTGAAGTCCCTATCGCTATCATTCTCTTCAGCTGCCATCTAAAGAAAACACGAAAACACACGGCTACAACAGCCCAGTCATTATCTCTCCATAACCTGCTCGGGCTTAGAAGATGCAAAACAAACATCTACACAGAATTGTAGGGTTTGTTTTAAATTGAGGGAAATACTCTCCACATCAACAAAGACCAGAGTAAATCACACTCAATAGAATACGTTTTAAAAACGCACTGCTGCAAACCAAACAGTAAACACACAGAAGACAAGAAATTAAAGTTACTGGCCTTAAACTTAGATCTCAGCATACTGCACCATCAGAATTATTTATCAATGAGAGGAGGACTCTGTGTGTGTGTGTGTGTGTGTGTGTGTGTGTGTGTGTGTGTGATTATTTGAAGAATTTGAGCTGAAATCCTAATATTTACTGATATCAGAAAACAATACAGGTAAGAATGCATTTATTGGCTAACTTTTCTACAAGTGCACATCTGTAATTTTGTAAGAGTCCTGCTCCTACTCCAAACTTTACCTATAATATTTAATATTCTTGGGGTTGGAGAGATACCCAGAGGTTAAGAGCACTGGCTGCTCCTCTAAAGGGTCCTGGTTCAATACACATGGCAGCTTACAACTGTCTGTCACTCCCACTCCAGGGCGTCGAATGCCCTCTTGCAGCCTCTGTAGGCACCAGGCACATAAGGGCAACAGAGACATGCATGCCAGCAAACACTCGTACGCATAAAATAAGGAAGTGACCGTTGCTCTGAGCACGAGCTATAAGTGTGGATGAAACGCAGCGCTTGTATGTATCAGGGCAGAAACAAGGCAGAGGTAAAGAAAACTTTAGTCTCTTCAATATCTGTGTAATGGGAAAATAAATTTCCTGCTGCTGCCAAATGTTTTCCACCTATCTTAACAATTGTTGATGATGAAATAAGGCTTGTTTTTTTTTTTTTAATCTTTAAGAGTCAAAACTTCCTTAATGTTCCAAATAAACCATCGTGTCGCCTTGGTGACCTCAAATCTACAGCGTCTCAGGGCTTTGTTGTCTCTGCTGTCACAGAGGGCGTCACCACCCATCTCCCAAACGAGATGATTTCAAGGTGTTTTAACATAAACCACTATTCCCTATTGGCTTCAGCATAAGAAGTTATAAATTCCTTGACAATTGATCATAAATTCACTTCTAGAACAAGGCCTAGTTAGTTAGTTAACCTTCAATTTTGAAGCAGTGCTGGATTATATTTGCTGATTCTTTCTGTGGAATTGTCTGCCTGTGTATTCACGCCTGCTCTCCGCACCTTCACCCACAAACACTCCTCTCGGTGCGTATTTTCTTCCTAGGATACTTTGAAATGTTCGTATTTAAAGCAATCTCTGGCCATGCAGAGTGGATCACATCTGTGACACCAGCACTCGGGGCCTGTGACCAGGTCCCTGTGAGCTTGAGACCAGCCTGTGCGTTAAACAGCAGGCCAGCCTGTGCTACAAGAGTGTGCACAAAGATTGAGCTATATGAGACCTCTCTCCAAGAAAAAACAAACAAGCAAACAACTAATGCCCACAGGAAAGACACAAAGGCAATCTCTCAAAATGCCTGGAGGAGTTAAGAAAGCCAGGAATTTGCTGCTCATGTATCATTTGCTTCTCTCCTTGACTTTCCATCTTGAGGCAGTTATTTCTTGGTCAATTTGTGGGTCAGACACAGTAAAATACAAATACACCATGAACAGTGTAACCGACTCCCGACACCAAGCATGACTGTTAATGTCTTTGTTGCGTGGATAAATGTATATACCCTCTTCCCAACTAAAAGATCACTCAAAATTATCCTGTTACATCAGGGGTAGAGGGAGTGAATTAGGTAGTATAGTGGTAGAATGAAAATCTCTGAATTAAGACTTCACTTTGGGTTTTCAGTACATCCTTTTGCAACCTGGGTGAACGGGTTTAATGACAGTGAGTTGCCGGCTCATCTTCTTCCATAACTACACGCTGTAACACACACTACATAGACAGTGTACGTCTACGACTACATAGACAGTGTACGTCTACGTGCAAAGTGTGTGTGAGGCCATGCCCTGTGGGAGTGTTAGGCAAACCCGGTTGTCTGCTTTCACAAACTGAAAGGTAACAATTTCTCCCATTTATTTTGCTTTTATAAAGGTGAAGATGGCAGAGAGACGGAGGGGGAAGGGAGGGGAGGGGAGGAAGCATCAGGAAAATACAGCAGCAACTACTGCTCCCTTACCTAACACCAAAAGAAAGGGCAACACCAACCAAAGACTGGCCACAGGAAGAGGTGTGAACATTTGCAAACATTTTCTTGACCTACACAGTAAGAGGCTGGCTCTCTCCAGTGGCAGCCTCGGCGAGAGGGGCCACTTTCACCAAAGAGAAGCAGTGAAAATGCAGTCAGTAGGAAATACTGACAGATAAAACGTCCAGAAGATGGAAGTGAATTTAAGCACGAAGAGCAAGCCGGTTGGAATTTCCAGAGCTTTACTAGAATGTTCAAAAAAGTAAATAGGTTATTTAATTTACACATGGATTTGTCATGGGATTGCGGATGACAGGGCTGTGCTCTACATGCTCCGTACACAGTACTACACAGGGTTGCACAAAGCATGTATGCTGTGCACCATAAACTAGGTGACGTTTAACTCCACTGCACAATAAAGCAATTAAAGCTTATGCATCATTATTTTGCCAATTAAAATGTTACTGCTGAAAATTCGGAGCTGCTTTTCCATTTTTAACGTTTTCATGTAATTGCTACCAAGGAATTGACGGTGTGAGTGGAACCATCAGTTCCCAGAATTTGTTCTTGGAACCAGCACTAACTCAATGGGTCACAATGTTTCTATTTCTGGCCGTGTAGGTCACTGTCAGAGAAATCCTGCTGCTCTGCTTGTTTTACAGAATCACCTAAGTCAGGATTTACACCTTCGTCTTTCCAGTACCTTTTTGTTTTGTTTTATTTTGTTTTTTTCAGACAGGGCTTCTCTGTGTAGCTTTGGAGCCTGTCCTGGAACTCGCTCTGTAGACCAGACTGGCCTTGAACTCACAGAGATCCACCTGCCTCTGCCTCCTGAGTGCTGGGATTAAAAGCACCTACTACCTTAAAAAAAAAAAAAAAAAGTTGTTTTTCATTTTGTTTCAGACTTTTATCTGAATTCTGAACAGGAATCTACCTTTACCAGGAAAAAACAGTTTTAATCTTGAGAAAAGGTACCTTGTAGCTCTTCAAAGGCAACACTATCAAACAATAACAAAAGAATGACTAAAAACTTCAGCTATTCCCTTGGAAGCTGCAGAAGACTGATGGCTCCCTCTGGAACCAGAGTTGCAGGCAGGTGTGAGCCACCCAGTCTGACGTGTGAGCTCAAGCTTGGATAACGGAAACAAACTTGGGCCTCTGCCACTCTTAACCAATGCATCTCGTGTGTGTGTGTGTGTGTGTGTGTGTGTGTGTGTGTGTGTGCGCGTGTGTGTGCATGGTGTGTGTGTCTGTGTCTCTCTGTGTGTGTGCATGGTGTGTGTGTATGTGTGTGTGAATGTGTGTGTGTCTGTGTGTGAATGTGTGTGTGTGCATGGTGTATGTGTGAATATGTGTGTGAGTGTGTGTGTGCATAGTGTGTGTGTGCGTTTGTGTGTTCATGGTGTGTGTAAGTGTGTGTGAGTGTGTGTGTGTGTGTGTGTGTGTGTGTGTGTGTGTGTGTGTGTGTAAATGTGCAGTTGAGTACAGTTGCCCCTAGAGGACATAAGAGGCCACCAGACCGTCCGGAGCCGGAGTCACAGGCAGCTGTAGGCTGCCAGGTGTAGGCGCTGGGACTCTGTGGCGTATGTTCTCTTAAGCACTGAGCCATCTCCAGTCCCTTCCGTGAGCCGCTTTTTGAAAACATACATGTGTAGTGACTGATCTCTAATCGAATTATGTATGTCTGACGGCAGTAGTTTGAAAATCAGCAGTATATGCTGGCTAAATCTCCACCACACACGATATAGTGAGCACTATGAAGACGGAGTTGTATTTCCAAAGATGAATGAGTTCGCCATATACAATTTACAAGCACACCAAGACTGAAAGCAATAAAAAAAATTAGCATTGGCATAAATTTGTTTAAAACTCATGCAACACCTCAGATGCGTTTCATTTAAACGTGACGAAGAATGGTACATATATGAGAAAAAATGATTTTAAATCATCTTCTATTTGGTTCATTATAATGTCTACCTTTTCTTCCAAGGGACAATAACTACTTGAAATAAATTTTCTTTTGTGTGAAGGATAATACAGAAATATTTTCTTCATGAAAACCTTGCAACATTTGATGCTGCCAAAGAAAAGTCTAAATAAATTCATGGGAGGACTTTACTGGGGAGTAAAGTATTTACATGCAAATAATCAAATAGACAAAAACATTTACCCAACGCTCAGTTTAGTGGCTGCCTTTATGTTTTTGTACAGGGTCAAAAAAATATTTTTTTTTAAACTATGCGTTTCCTCTAAATAAAGTAGATATTTGCTTCTAACGATCACGGCATTAAGGAACTAAACGTAATGCACGGGACGTTAGGAACATGTAGTGGATCCAATCGTCAGCACGGTGTGGCCAGGCAGACAGGTTCCTGGCTCTGGAGTCATGGCCGCCATAGTCCCTTAGCTCGGGTGCTGTTACTGGCAACT
>JANBXA010000007.1:153342500-153352500 GCA_030556225.1 Cricetiscus sungorus | reverse complement strand
AATAAATATTTAAGTAAAATGCTGAAGAAACATGTTAAAGAGGCAATCACTCCTGATGTCAACATTTACTATAATCTAGAAAAGCAAACAACCTCTTACCGAAGAAAGAACAGACACACCAACAGAGTGAAATACAGAACCCAAAGACAAACACACACAAATATATCCAACTGATATTTGAGAAAGAAGCAAAATTATTCCATAATGAAAAGATAGTATACCCAAAGAACACTACTAGAATAACTAAACATCATAAATAAAAGATAGAAAAATAATCTAGACCCAAACTGAAGATTCTCTACTAAAGGCTAACACAGTAATGTGTTTTCCCTACAAGTGTGCAGACCCACATAAAAGCCTACAAGCGTAGTGGGCTCCTCGTCATTCCAATGCAGAGGCATAATGTGACATGCAATCGAACACAATACATGAAGCCACCTCAGCTCTCCACATGCAAGCATAAACACACACACACACACACACACACACACACACACATGCACACACATGAACATACATGCAGGCACATATGCACACCACATACACACATCCCACTGATAAAAAAACTAGCCTAGAATGAATAATGAACATACATGAAGAATATGACAAGCTCCTAGAAGATAACATAGCAGAAAAATCTAGGAACTGAGTTGGATGAATTTTGAGAAGTGCCAAAAAGCACAAATCGTAAGGATGGTCTTACTTAATATCAAAGAAAAAAATATCGCTCAGAGAATAAAAATACAAGCCACAGATTGTCATAAAGACATTTGCAACACAATACCTGGCAAAATAATATTTGCCAAATTATACAAAAAATATAAAAACCTTAAAATGGAACAGAAAATAAATTTGAGGAGCCAAATATGTGAACAGACACCTTTCCAAGGAAGGCAGGCACATGGATGTGAACGTAGGAATAAGTCATGCTTCACTCTGTGTGACTGGGGGAATGCACATTAAGGAAATGGCGAGACACCACAATACCTATTAAAATGGATAAAGCTAAGATTACTGATATTGCTAAGAATATAGATGAATAAAAATTCCTACCTGTTGATGGAAGGAGTAAAGCATGGCGCCACTTTGGAAGACATCTTAGCAGCGTATTACAATCCTAGACAATTCTAATGCACAACCAAGGAATTGCGCATCTTACCATTCACTGGTGAGTTGCAAACGTTTGTTTACTGAAGTACGTGCATGTGGGTATCCACAACAGCTTTACACGTAACTCACAGAACCTGGAGGCCTTTGGGACATTTTTCAATATATAAATATGTAAATGGGTAAACAAGCTGTCCTATCACGCAATGGAATACAATTCAGCAAGAAAAGACACAGGATACTGTGCATGAGAAGACATGGCAGAACATAAAATACATATTTCTATGTGAAAAAAAGCCAAACCACACACTATACAAAACAAAAAAGAAGGAGAGGATACAGTGTTACACCCGTGGTGGAAATCCGTGTGAACGCTACGAAAGGAAAGGAGCTATCTTACAGCTCAGCGATACCATGTCCGGGGTGCACCCAAAGGGATCTACACTAACTTACAATAGTGACAGATATGCCTGCGTCATTGCAAGCCTCGTCACAAAGTGTGGGCTCAGCCTAAGCGCAAGAGACCTGAACAAGGAGACATGTTCGCACACAACACAGGGCTATGCTGCCACACGGAAAATGAGACCGCCATTTGCGGGGAAGCAGGTGGGGCTTAAGCTTAATTAACTAACATCACAGTAAGTAAAATATGCCATATTCAAAAAGACAAACACCGCCTGTCTCTCTTGCTCTCTCTCTCTCTCTCTGTCTCTGTCTCTCTCTGTCTCTCTCTCACATACACACACACAGACACACATACATGAAGTCTAAAAATTAGCAATGGTAAAGTTATCAGTTATATGGAAGGAACAGGAGAATGTGATGGAGAGGACAGACAGACAGCAAACAGGATCAAGTACACAGCACACATGTGTGAAGAAGCATGAAACCCACCATTTACATACTCAATAAACCTTACTTTTAAAGGGTATTTTACTGAACTAATAATACTGTTATACTAAATTAGTGAATAACCAGTTCCAAATATCAATTCTTTAAGAAACTTACAGAGACTGAAAACAATCTGGTTATTCTAATAACCACTTGGTAATAAATTCCACTGTTAAAATTCTATACCTAAAAAGTCACCTTTAGTTCTCTCAAAAGGCTATAAACTAAGAAATACTCAGGGAAAAAAATTTGATTTTATGAATGTGATCTACAGCACTAAAAAGAATTCTCCCCAAACAAGTTTATGCATTAACATCAAATAATTAGTGCAAATAATTCAAGAGAACCATGGTCACCTCTCATATAGTAGTAACAAAGATTTTCAAAGTTTCTCACAAAATATTGGCAAATCAAAATCCAATAGAAACATCTGAATAAAGTTGATCTAAGTGGAGTTCTAAAATAAATCATGACAATTAAGCCACATTAGTTTGGGAAAAACATCAGGCGCTCAAAGGGATTTTGATACAAGCTTTAGCAAACCAAGAGCAGGGGAAATGGTGGTTTTAATCTTCTAAAAAGATTTTCTCCACACACACTATATTCACATCATTTCTGCTCATTCCTAAGCCCACTCCAAATCCTCTCATTGTCTCCACCCCCTCCAAAATTTCTGGCCTCTTTTTCACTCACTATTACAGCAAGCATGGGTATGTGTACACAAACACAGCCTCCTGAGTCCGCTTAGTGATGCTTGTGTGTATATGTGTCTTAAGGCTAGAGACTGGGGTTGGATAAGCTGCCAGGGCTCATCTTTGAGGAGGCAATCCCCTCTAAGCAGGTGTTAACTTCCTGTAGTTCTTCATCTATGGGCGGAGCCCCGTAAGAGTCCGCCAACTCACACTGTCGCCACGCAGGTCAGGAGATTTCATGGATACACGTTCCTGCCATCATCAGTGCCTCACCTCTGACATCCTGGCCCCTGGCTATTTACCTTTCTGTCCCCTTTTCTGACTACGTGTTACAATGTAGAGGCATCAGTCATGACTGGACATCGCACTGCTGTCTGAGTAGTTGTAGGTTTCTGTAATGGTCTCTGTGGTGGTTTGAGTAAGAAGGTCCCATGTGGACTTATCCATTTGAATGCTTGGTCAACAGGCTCACATATCAGAATACCTGCTTTCTTCACTATTTGAAAGGATTAGGAGGGGGAAGTGTGTTACTCTGAGTGGTGGGCTCTGAGGTTCCAAAGGTGTCATCCTCTCTTGCCACTGCCTGTGGAACTCTCCTCAGAGCAACAAACACTGGCTAAGACCGTCCCCATCTGCTGAAAAAAAGTTTCTTCGATGGGGATTGAGAGACAGATTTATCTGTAGATGTAAGGGTAGGTGTTCAGAATAGTTTGAAATTACACGTTTAGGAAAATGGTGAACAGGTTGTTTGGCTGGCAATACAATACCAGGGATTAATCCCTTCCCGTTGAGTGGGACTCGAATCCAATTAGACATCTGTTGGTTACCCCAAAGATATATGTGCCACTATTCCAATATCAGGGTACATTAGACAGCTGGTCATTGTTGGGGCCCATAGGCTTTACAACTGGTGGGACTACTGACTGCTTTTTCCCTTGGCAACTTTTTACCTCCGTATCTCAGAGAAACGAGAGATACGATGAGAGACAGTCTTCAAAGAGGAGGCTTCCAGGTCAGGTCCTGCTCGACACCTCTAAGTCCTGGGTCTGAAGCTGCAGTATTGTCAGAGGCCATGAGAGTTACAGCAGGTGACAACTGGTGTTCAGATGTTAGCCCACAAGAGGAGTGACTATAGCGGGAGGTTAACCCTCTGCACCAAGGCCTGCAGGACCAGGGGCTCTGGAAGCTACTGTTCACTCTTGCTAAAGCAGCTTGGCGCCTCCACAATCCCTATGCTGTAGTGTGTGATCTCATGTGATGTGCATACGTAATCTCATAATTACATCTCAGTCTTATGGGCACATATATCTGTGGATAGTCAGGAAGATGACACAAATAGCTCACTTTTACCTTAGACAGCGAGTTCAAACTAGACCAAAGGCTTTTTATAAATAAATCATAAGTTTAAAACTTTACCGTTATGCACAAGGTCAGGTGTCTAACCAAGGCTGTTACAAAAGCACCCTAATAAAAGCATGTCAATTCTTCACAAAAGACCTATGCCTCAAAGCTTATCTCACTGGGCACTGTGCTCCTGCCCTCCGGTCACTGCCTTACACCCTTGAAACCCTGTGTTGCCATGGCAAATGGCTCGGCTTCCTATTGCTTACTGTAGGAAAGCACTTTTGACCAGTGAGATAACTTGTAATTTTTTTTAATGCTTCAGGCCTCCTGTAAAAGAAGACTTTTGGCTACAGGAGAAGAAGCTAGGGGAATTAGAATTAGGACAGGAGAACTAAAATAGAGGCGTCACTGGGGCGTCATTGGGGCATCACTGTGTGAGAGTTTATTTGCCCCTTTCACTTGCTGTAGCAGCCCATCTGAACCCTGAAGAGGACCGTGGGGCTGGACCCTAAAGGCCCTCATGAAAGTATCTTGGCTATAAGGCCTTACCTTAGCTCAGAGAGGAAAGCAGGGACAACAGCAAAATCTAGGAGACATAAGCACATGGCACTATGGAATCGCATCCTCCAGAAAATGATAGCAGGTGAGACAGCTCATGTTTGCTGCCATGGCTGACAAGCTGAGTCAGTCCCAGAACTCACATGGAGAGAAGAGAGAGCCAACCCCCCAGAATGTCCTCTGACCCCCATAAGCACACTCTAGCCTGCATACATGCACACAGACAAGTGCTAAAATGTGTCCCCCAACACACACGCGCACACACACGCATGCACGCATGCAGGTACTCTCACACACACACACGTGCATGCATGTGCACACACACACGTGCATGCATATGCACACACACGGGCACTCACACATACAAACACACAAAGAAATAAGTGTAAGTTTTCATTTTAGTTACCAAATAATGACACATGAAGAGAGAAAACCCACAATCTGGGAGTGCACGTTTGCAAAACGCAGATTAAACTAATATTGCAAAGAAACATGCACAATCTACCAAATACAATAAAATGGGCAGACTATTCGCACTAAACTTCAAAGAAGCACTATAAGGATCAGAGATAAGAAAAGGTGTTCTATGATGTTAGTAAAAGAGAAAATGCAAATTAAAATCAAAACCGCAGGCCCGAGGAGATGACTCACCAGCAAGTACTGTCTCCCAGGACGCAAGAGAGTCTGTGTTTGGATCTCTAGCACCTATGCCAGCAGACATATGTGCCTTAGCCTCAGGGGTAAGGAGGGGGAAGAGAAAATCCCTGGAGCTCACTGGCTACTCAGAGTGGCCAAACCAATAAGAACCAGGTTCAGGGAGGGGCCCTGCCTCAAAAACTAAGGTAGAGAGTAAGGCAGAAGCTCAGTGTAAATTTCTGGCCTCCACATATATGCACACACGTGTGCACAGGCATGTGTGCATGCACAAACATATCTACACGATACACACACAGAGAAAATACATAAATATAAATAAATAACTCAGAACAAACACCAGGCATAATTCCCCACATCCATAATCAACAATTTTCCCCCACTACGGAAACAAAGCCAAATCTTGGGAAGACCTTGGAGTCAGAAAACTCCCATTCACCAATGGTCAGAAGGCAAACGACATCCAAATTGGAATATGGCTTGGGTGAAATCGGACACGACCCTACTCCCTTTACGCTTGTTTCACTGAGAAAGTAAAATCAAATGAACTTCGCACAGGTTCTCCTGGCCTTACCCACTGTCCTGCTTTGTGCTCACATGGCCTGCCCACTCTCACATCTCTAGGAACACGAAGTACCTGCTTCCTCTCTTTCTCAGCACTACATCCTGCTGCTACTGCTTTTGCAAATAATTCTTCCTGCAAACTGCATTTTCTGCATCCGTTTGATCCTTCCTAGGTCAGTCCACAAACATTACTATTTCTTCAACCTTAAAAAAGATGCTCTCTCAATCCACTTCTTACATCACCACTATTAATAAACTCTCCTCAGAGAGTTGTCGGTATTTTTTCTGGTTGTCTTCTAACCTAATAAACAGGTTGGTAACCATTCGATAAGGCATTTATGAAAAGCCTTCAGACATTCAATATTCAGGCATTAAGCATGGCCATCAGCATTAACTGAAATGGGATTTACCTAATAAAGGACATATGCAATTGTTCTGTCTCCAAAATCTCTGACAGGTAAATTTCTTAGAGAAAACCAAAGCAGTAAAGTGAAATAACTGAATGATTTAATTAGCTTTGAAAGCAATGATGTAAAAATAACTCCATAAAACCAATCTGAAGCCTGAAGACATGATTTCACGTAACTAGCTAGGTACAGGCCTTGCAAAATTCTCTAAAGTGCGTGTGACTTCAAAGGCTTTGGGTAAGAAACTGATGCAGCATCCGCCTTAATCATCTGGAAGCATTACTTATAGTAATTACTGTGGATATCACTTACATATACAGAAATATTCCTGGCGTCTTTTTTCCTCTCACTTGAAAATTAGGCTTTGACAATCTAAGTTTCTGTTATCCCACACACTTACACAGGCACACACACACATGCACACACATGTGTACATTCACACACATGCACACACACATGCATACGCATGCACATTCACATTCGCTCACACACACTTACACAGGCACACACACACGTGTACATTCACACACATGCACACACATATGCACACACACATGCATACACATGCACATTCATACACGCACAAACACACTTACACATGCACACATATGCATGCATACACACATGCACATGCACACACACATGAACACACACACATTCACACATGCACGCACACATGTGCACATTCACACACATGCACATTCACACACGCATGCACACACATGCACATGCACACACACGCACACCCACAGCCTTGAAAAGAACAATGAAAATGTTGACAAGCTCTTACTATATGGTCTATAGGCAGACACAAAAGGCGTCATGAGCTGCCACACTTAACAGCTTTAAAGGTCTGGTAACACGCCTTTAAAACAGAGTTGAAGCCCTTAACTTCAGTTAAGGCAGTGTCAAATAGTAGAACATATTAACAAGATAAACAATCAAGCTGGAGAAGTAAGGAGCCTTACAGTAAAGAGCACGGATATTCCTCCACTCTTTAAGTGTCAGCAAGTCGGATCTAACGACCTTGGAAGCAGGGATGCAAGGCACGGGCTTCGAGTGTACCCTCAGTGGTGATGCCTCAATACTTCCCCAACGGTGAAAATAAAAGTGTTTGTTAACTAAACACTAAAATGTGAGCCCCTTTTAATACGCCACATTGTCATAAACTAGTAGCATAAAAAATTAAATCACAGAAGTGACATAAAACACTTCTGGGCTCCACATGCTCAGTTATGAAGTTGTCTAGGGGAGCGTAAAGGGTTTCCTGTGCACGCCACAAGGATAGTGAGTAGAGTTCAGTCCCCTAAGCCATGTAAAAGCGAGGCGGAGTGGTAACCACCTGGATGGCAGTGCCTGGAAGGAAGAAGACAAGCAGGGATCCTGAGAGGTATCAGCCAGCTCCGTGCTGATCTCACAGACACTTCCTTCCTCAAGGACTAAGCTAGATGGCGATGGAGGAAGACGCCTCAGCTCTAACCTCACACCTCCCCAGGCATGCGCACAGGTACACATGCAACTGCACGATGCATGTGCACCCCACAATAACAAACATGCACACATGCACATCCACTACCCACCACCACATGCATCACACAACAAGAAAGAACTGTCATTTGTCAGTCTTGTCTCTTTCTGTTTTTACTACCGCCTCCATTGTGGAGGGTTTTCACAGCAGTTATGCGAATTTCCCTTGTCCTTGGTGCCAGAGAGGCTGCTTCACTCTGTGACTTGGAACCTTTTGTCACGTTAACTAGCTTTATTCACTTCCCACAGGAAGTCCCCAGCCCTACTCCTCTCAGAGAGGGAGGAATGAAGGGTAGGCTGACTGGGAAGGGGCCTCAATCGCCAAATCACTAATAAACAAGTTCTCCTTAAATGAATTAAACACTCGAGGACATGCCAACTGTCTTAAAACAGAAAGCACAGCTTCCCAGATTCCAAAAAACAAGTACAATAAAAGTCATACATTGATGCTATAAACACAAAAGACAAAAACTCAGTATTTCTAGCAAAAACAAAAAACACAAACAAAAATACTAGGGATACCAATAAGTCATACTCTAAACAAAAAGAGAAAAATAAACACACAAAAAAGTTCGAAGTCACCATACTAATGGGGAACCCACATCGGAGCATCACTGAGCTGCTCTGTTTCTACCCACCGCATGTGCAGGAGTAGGAGCCTCATTACCAGCTGCTGCGGAGAAATCCCCGCTGTCGGACGCTCACTGTGCTAGAGGACTGAAAGGCAGTTCAGTAACATGTTACAAAGTCGGCTTTCACACATGCACTGCCAATGAGCGTCAGAAGGCTTACATGTATAGTTACATGTATAGTGTAACACCGGTATTGGTTAAAAAAAAAAAAAGTGAAAAATACATCGTGATGCCACAGCTTTGTATTTCTTTCAAGCTAGATGAGAAAACTGAAAAAAAATGCTTTTCGCAAGGCTAATAAATATTAAAATGAAAGTATAAATAAGAACAAATCCTGGACACATAATACCAAAGTTTGAGATTATAATGGTAAACAACATTATTCATCTAAAAATTAACATATTCAAGGTACTTGTAGGTAATCCTAGGGGACAGAAATTACATTGTTTATACATAGGGGAATTTGTTATTTTGTACTATGGCTGCATGACAATATATTACATTACCATGAAAATTTTTAAGGTTCAAAAATTTTCTGTGACATTATTCTGTAAACATCACTATTATACAACTGTGAGATATTATCACAGTAGGGCTAATGTTCACAGGAACTCACAGGGTTGTGATAGCACACTCAGACCTGCTCAAGTTCAAAACCATAGCAAGGAGGTTGGGTCACAGGCACCAGGTCCCACCCCTAACCAAGAAGCTCTCTGCGATGGAAAATCGGTCCAGTGGCCAGGAGAAGTGGGCCAACACTCAACAAATTCCATGATTGTGTGTGTGTGTGTATGTGTGTGTGTGTGTGTGTGTGTGCATGCGTACATGCGTGCATGTGTATGTGTGTGCATGAGTATGTGTGTATGTGTATGTGTGTGAGTGTGTGTGCATGCGCGTGTGTGAGTGTGTGTGCATGTGTGTATGTGTGTGTGCATGTGTGCATGTGTATGTATGCATGCATGCATGTGTGCATGTGTGTATGCATGTGTGTGTTTGTGTGTGTGACTGTGTGTATGTATGTGTGTGTATGCGTGTGTGTGTGTTTATGTGTGTGCATGCATGTGTGTGTTTGTGTGTGTGACTGTGTGTGTGTATGCATGTGTATGCATGTGTGTGTTTATGTGTGTGCATGCATGTGTGTATGTGTTGTTGTGGTTTGGATATTTGGGGGGGTTGGCACTTGTTTTTTTTGTTTGCTTTGCTTTGGTTTTTGTTGTTTACAGAGAGAGAAAGAACATGAAGATGACAGGTAGGGAGGTAGTGACGAATGGGAGGAGCAGGGGAAGGGAAAGATTAACATATGGTATGAGAAAAGCCAATACAAATGCTATCACACGGCTGTTGTGAAATGTCCCCCTCGCATCCGCTTTTACCTCCTCTACTCACCAGATCTTGGTGTTGACCTCATACTTGTACAGGTCGTCCACCAGGCCGTACTTATTGCCTGGCAGAGCTTTGTAGCCTCCGTGGACATAGATGGACTTGGTGACCTCATCGTACACACTGGTGTGGCCATATCCACCCTGCACAATGGCTCCTTTAGTTTCCGGAACCAGCCAAGTGTTTGATGCTGCAGGAAGAGGACAAGTCACGACACTCAAGTAGTCACAGAGCCACCAAGTTC
>JANBXA010000007.1:153310000-153337500 GCA_030556225.1 Cricetiscus sungorus | reverse complement strand
CGGAGAATCTGAGTGATCTGGGCCCCTGAGGGTTACATTTGAATTTCACCACCTATGCAAATTCTTCTCCCTGTTCTCAGTTACTCACTGCTTGCCAGCACTCATCACTAAAACCATGGACATATGACATAGAGAACATTTTATTACCATTTATGGCTGTGGGAAAACTGCACCTGAGGTGAGCCTTTACAATACGTATAAATTACCCAATTAGTTCCATTCACAGATGATTCATATAGATGACACAAAAATTGTACAGACTGCACTATTTCAACAAACTAAAATGATGATTTCTTCAATTTTGGTAAAGCTCGTCTAAGGAAAAAAAACTAAACTAAAATTATACTTAATTGTGAAATGTGGAATGCTCTCCCCTAAGACCAAGGATAAGATAAGGATGCTTCCTTCATCATTTGTATTGAAAACAGTACTGGAAGGTCTACCTAGGACAAACAGGCAAAAACTAGTAAGAGTCCAGATAAAATGGAATGCAAGACAATTTCTATGAGTAGATTATATTACCGTCTACATAAAAGATCCTAAGAAATGAAGAGTTAGCAAGTGAATTCAGTTATATGTAGCATGAGGCCAGTGCACAAAATGCATATATGTCCACACACTTGCAATGAACTATCCAAAAGCAAAGTCAGCAAAGTAGCTACCCTGACACCAAAAGAAAAAATATTTCAGAAAACATTTACAGAAGAGTTCAAAACTGAAGCTATTAAACAGGTGAAATTTCCAACAATATAAATGGAAATATATTCGTTCCACTTTAGGGATCAGAAAATGTAACAATGTGATGACAAAAACCTCAAAGTCTATGCAGCCACCACGGTCTCTACCAGAATTCTAACTAGCTTCTTTGCAGCAGCGTAAATTTCATTCTGAAAGTCATATACCTTAGCAAGGGTTGCAGAAAGTCAGAACAGTCTGTAAAAGTACAGAAACTTCTCTAACAGTTAACACAAAACAAGTCGAGATACAGGCATAAAACATCACGACAGAATGGAGAGATATGCTGATGGTGGGCAGATACGTCCAGAGTCATGAGAGTCCAGAGATAGAGACGCCCATGGTCATGAGAGTCCAGAGAAAGGTATGCTGGTGACAGACAGAGACGCCCACGGTCAAATGGTTTGTGACAGAAGTGACAAAACTACTCAAAGGGAAAAGAATGAAATGCGTAATAAATGATGAGGGAAAACACACATTCAAAACAAAATCCGAACCCTTACTGTACACCATTGACAGAATTATTAAAATGAATGAAATAACTAAATAAACGTAAGAGGGGAAGCTATGAAGCCTGCCGAAGACACTGCGTGGGTGAGATGGCAGATGAGGAGCCTCTTCTCTGGGATGCAGTAGATGAGAAGAGCCAGGAAACAAAAAATAAGACGGCCAGAAGAACACTAAAAACCAGACAGCAAAAGAGAAAACTGTTGGCACAGCTGACAGGAGCCGGCGGCACAGGCTCCTGTCCCTGGGACAAGGCTGCATCCCAGTGAGGTAGCCCAGCTAAAAACATCCGTGGCCCAGCCCGTACCGAGCCAGCCACATTCTGTGAAAGCCTCAAGCCCAATTTGGGGCTATAGAGACACGGTGGCTCCCCCGTATTGATGGGTCAGCACTGAAGGGCAGCCACACCCCAGGTACGGACTCTGCATGTCTCTGAAAGCTGTGGCCAGGCTCTATCTATTGCTGAAAAATCGATCTACCCCAGGCACCTGAAAAAAGAAACAGCCATGCATCAGAGGGTGTGGCTCAATCTGCTGTCACTCCAGGATAGAGACAGCCGCAGGGGGCAGATGAGGGGAGGAGCAGAGCCAGAACTTGGAAAGTTCAGGTGCCCACAGTAAAGGGTCCCTGCCCTCCGCCCCCCGCCCCCCGCCCTCCACCCTCCGCCCTCTGCCCTCCTTGGTGGCTAGGAACTGAGCTCATCACATGAGGGTAACTGTCAGTTTTGGGTTTTTCAAACCTGAAGTTCCTATTCTTCGTGTGTATAAGAGTGTGTGTAGGTGTGTGTGTGAATGTGTGCATGTATGAGTGTGTGTGTTGGTGTGTGCATGTGTGCATGTGTGTTTGTGTGTTGTGTGTGTCTGTATGAGACTGTGTGTGTGTGTGAGAGTGTGTGTATTGGTGTGTGTGTGTGTGTGTATGTTGGGGTGTGTATATGAGACTGTGTGTGTTGGTGTGTGTGTGTGAGAGTGTGTGTAGGTGTGTGTTGGTGTGTGTG
This sequence comes from Cricetiscus sungorus, assembly GCA_030556225.1. Classification (NCBI taxonomy): domain Eukaryota; kingdom Metazoa; phylum Chordata; class Mammalia; order Rodentia; family Cricetidae; genus Cricetiscus; species Cricetiscus sungorus. Next base: position 153,335,261 of record JANBXA010000007.1, on the reverse strand, counting down.
TGTATTGGTGTGTGTGTGTGTATTGGGGTGTGTGTGTGTGTGTGTGTGTGTGTGTGTGTGTGTTGGGCTCCCGGTCTTCCTGCCTCTCCCTCGCGAGTGCTGGGTTACAGGAATGCACCCCAGCAGGTCTTAGGCAGCACTGGGGATCGAATGCACAATAGTTCATGCACTCTTCCACTAAGCTTCATGCCAGCCTTTTCCTTCCTTGTAACCTTGCTTCCCCCTCCCCTCCTCCTCCCTTTTAAAGAACTTCTGCCATTAAAGCACATCACTTGTGCCACGCTCTGCTCCCTGGTCAGCAGTGGAACTTACTTTAATCAAGTCTAGGTGTGTCTGTCTTGACTGATGTGGTGTTGCTGCTGACAGTTCCATTTCTCCCCTCTCTGAGCAGTATGAACACCGAGACCTCAAGATGTACTATTCATTAAAAAGATCCCCATGCCTGTACACGTGTGTGTTTGTACGTGTGCATACGTGTGTAAACGCATGTGGAGGACAGCGGTTGAAATCAGGTGCACACCCACAGCCATCTCCGCAGCCTTGTGTAATGACGCTTTCATACATACACATGACTGTGTCTGTTCATATCTGCCCCTTAGTCTCCCTTCTCTCTCCTGCCTATCTCTCTCTGAGCCCCATCTCACAGAGATAGTCTCCCTTCTGCCCCTGTCCCCTATGAAGTACATTTCTCTACGTAAAATTATGTGTATGATCAGATCTAGATTTTCATGCGAGAGATGTGATATTCTGTCTCCCATAATGCCCTCTCCTGATCCTTCATCCTCCACTTACATTTCTTTCCTCTTTGCTCACTACCCACTCAGTTTCATGCTCTGTATGTGTGTGTGTGAATGTGTGTGAGTGTGTGTGAGTGTGTATGAGTGTGTGTATATGTGTGTGAGTGTGTGTGAGTGTGTATGTGAGTGTGTGTATGTGTGTGAGTGTGTGTGTGAGTGTGTGTGTATGTGTGTGTATATGTGTGAGTGTGTGAGTGTGTGTATGTGTGTATGTATATGTGTGTGAGTGTGTGTGTATGTGTGAGTGTGTGTGTGAGTGTGTGTGTGAGTGTGTATGAGTGTGTGTGTTTCTCACCTCTGAGAAAAACAAGCAGTTTTTTTTTCTCCTTTTGGCTAATTTTGCTTATCATGATATGTAGCTCTAACCATTTTTTACAAGTAATTTCAGTCTTCATGGCTAAACAAAACACCACGCATACACCCATCTGCACCATCAATTTGTTGGTTGGGGCCTCTAGGTTGGCTCCGTGTTTTGGCTTTTGTGGGTGGCGCTACAATGAGCATGGATACACAAGCATGTCTGATGTATGCTGACTTCGATCCCCTCAGAGACAAGAGTGGTGACTGGATTGTTTCACAGTTTCGCCTTTAGCTCCTAAGGAGCCTCCATATGGATTTCCACAGTGGCCGTGGCAGTTCCCTTTCCGACCAGCAGCACACACAGGTCCCTCTCCCGCTACAAAAGTAGATTTCATGTGTGTGTTTGCCTACATGCATGTGTGTATGGGCTGCGTGTGTGCCTGTTTCCTATGGAGATCCAAAGAGTGTCAGACCCCATAGCACCTGATCTGCAGATCATTGGGAACCGTCACACGGATACGGAGAAGCACACCGGGGTTCTCACGGATACGGGGAAGCGCACAGGGGTCCTCTCCAAGAGCCACACGTGCTCTTACCACCTGAGGCATCTCTCCAGCCCCTCGCGAGTTTTCTTGGTGACAATGGGATCTTATTTTAATTTTCATTTCCCTGATAAGTAAGAATTATGAACATTATTTCATGTATTTATTACCTAGCTTTATTTTTTTTTCTTATTTCTTTGTAATCTTGGTTTTTCGGGGCTGGATTAGTATGGGCTGTACATACTAGTATAAAGTTGCTACATAGCTAAGGATGGCTCTGAACTCGGGTTCCTTCTGCAGCCTCCCAAGTACCCAGATTATGGGAGCACAGCATGCCAGCCTGTGGTTCTTCTGAGACTTGTCTGTTCAATTAGTTTGCCTATTTACTGGGTATATGACTTCTGGTGTATGTCTAATTTTTAGGGTTCTTTATAGACTCTGGCTGTTAATGCTTATCTGATATATAGTTGACATGGATTCTCTACCATTCTATAGCCCTTTATCCTGCACACATACACAAAAGAAAAAATATATTAAGGAACTCCATTATTTTGAGCAGTAAAAAAAATATTTTAAAGTACACTTTTTCCAAAACATGAAACTTTACACTTCAATTCATAGAACATCTAAGTGATCTTTTATAGACAAAACAATCTTGGGGGGGGGAAACAAATTTGAAGCGTAATATTTAAAAACTACAATCCAAAGCACTGGGGTAACAGCATGATGACAAACATACGGACCAATACTGCCGAATAGAGAGCCCAGAGATAAACTGGGCTCCACACAAGTGGTCAAATGACTTGTGACGGGGACAGTTTAATGGGAAAGGACAGTATTTCCACCAAATGGAGCAATACTGCGACAGAGTGAACAGACCACAGAGAAGGAGAAATATTTACAAATCATAATTCTGGTGAAATGGAAGTTTAACACACAAAGAACTCCTAAAATCTAATGACAAAAACAAACCAATATTAAAAGGGCAGGAGACTGAATAAACACGTGTTCAAAGGTGATACACAAGTATCCAAAAAAACTGTGCCGTAGCCAGGCATGGCAGCCCATGCCTTTGATCCTAGGCCAGTAGATCTCTGTGAGTTCAAGGCAAGAGCAACATAGTAAAACAATGTTTCTAAACGGAAAAACAAAACACTGTGCAACGATACAAACTGTTAGGTAACCACAAATCACAAAGTAATAACACTCTACTATCACCAAGGGCCTATTATCTAAAAATAGAAACACTGTTAGCAAAGCTGTGGATAGACAGTGTGCCCATTAACACATGAGATTTGTTGTTGTTGTTGTTGTTGTTGTTATGGACATGTACAAATAAATATTATTTGTGCCGCAACATGAACGGGACTTGGAAACATTATGCTGAGGAAAACAAAGCAGAAAAAAACAAACCCCATCTGTTTCCACTGCCATCCCATACCTACACTAGTCAAACTCAGACACAGGAAGTAAACAGCAAGCTACCCAGAGTGCGGGGCAGGGAGACAGGTACAGCTGTAGTTTCGTTAGGTTTAAAAGAAAAAAATTACAAAGATGATTTGTGATATAATAACACAAATGTAGTTAGTCACTGAGTTCACACATCAAACAATAAACCACTGCACACTTACTGTGGTGATAACATTATTTATAATTTATTAAAGCTTGCCTGAAGGTACGGAAAGCAAAGCCAGCCACAAGCCACAGAGCCAGGCAGTGGTGGCCACAGGGCTCAGCAGACGAGCAGACGGACAAGATCACTGTCTGTTAGTTCAAGACCACACTCAGCTACACAAAATTGATCCAGTCCTAGAAACAGCTCACACAAAGGTGATCTCAGCACTTGGAATCACAGAGCTTTAATCCCTGGATTTGAGAAGAGGCAGCAGTCTGGGATTGCAGTATGAGGCTTGCGGGGGAGATATTTCTCCAGCCACGCTGAGGACAGGACAGCCCTTTCAGCCTGAGGCAGAGCTGAGAGCTAGTGGCCAGCTCTTTGCTTTTCTGATCTTCAGATTGAAGCTTGAACTCCAATATCTGTCCCTGGGTTTTTATTTTTCATGTTACACTTTACCTCAACTTTTGTGACTAATATAATAAAATAAGTAGGCGTGCTATAATCCCAGAACCTAAGAGACTAAAGTAGAAGGACCGAAAACTTGAGGCCAACAGCCAGTTCGTGGCCAGCCTGGGATATTTAGCAAATCCCTGCCTCACAAACAACCAACGGAGGGGAGACCCCACACCCCCACCAAAGCCCCACACCTCCCTTGCTGCACATGCCTCACATTCAGCGATGCTGTAAAATGTCAGTGTACAGGTTCTCTGAATCGTGAGCATCAGGAATGTACGAAACAAAGCTGAGGTCTAGTAATTTTCCTTCACAAATTCTTAAGACAATAACCAGATCTCTTAAACATTTAACTTGCCTGATACAAAGCAAGAGAATGTCCATATCTCTGAAGAGGTCCCCGTGACACAGCTCCTACATTCCATATATTGCTTTCCAAATTGTAACTATAAACAAGAAAATAAACTGTATTAGTAAGTTAAAATTCCTTTTCCGTTCTTTAATTTCGGTATGTGCTTCTTCAGCTGAATGCAAATTCTCTTTAAATTCAAAAGGGGGTATAACTAACAATGCCATGGGCCATGTTAAAAACTGTCAATAAAGCTCCAGTTATTAAATTATTAAAGATTCAATTATTTAAGCATACAATATATAGTAGGAGAGAGAACAGAGACACAGAGAGACAGAGAGAGACAGTGAGAGAGACACACAGAGAGATACAGAGAGAAAGACAGAGACAGAGACAGACAGAGACAGAGAGATACAGAGAGACACAGAGAGAGAGAGAGAGAGAGAGAGAGAGAGAGAGAGAGAGAGAGAGAGAGAGAGAGGCCTCGGCAGTTAAGAGTACTTGTCCGGGCAGAGGACCATCAGTAACTCCGGTTCTTGGAGTGTAAAGCTCTATTCTGACCTCCAGGCACCAGGCACACATTCAGTACACACATACACACAAGTAAAGCACTCAAATATTTAAAACTCTAAATTTTAAAAAATTAAAACAGATACACGAACTTGAGTAGAGAATTCATTGCTAGAATTAGTGTAATTGCATTTAATAATTAAAATGAACTTAAAAACAATGAGTTCTTCTATTTCAAATTAAAATAAAATTGTTTTTCTTGAAAATTCCTTCATTTATGACTTTTCACAAAATGACTTTTTACAAGTCATCTCCTTTTAATATTTATCTTATCTGTATACATATTTATCTTCAAAAAATCAATTCATCAAGAGCTACATATTTCCTATGCATAAATATAACCCACTTGCTAATAATTCTTTTAAATTGTGCACGGTTAATGCAATAATATGCAGGTTTTTGCAAAAGTAAGCTAGTCTTGCATTATGTGACACAGAAGCGTGACTTCTAGAAGTCTACGGAGTATGAACACTGAAGTTCTAAACTACAGATCCGAAGTGCCTAGCGCTCAGATTCCAGGCAGGGCGGCAGCACCGGGAGTACAGAGAGCGCAAGGGCGAGCGAGCCCAGCAGAGACCCCTGCTACACTCCAGCTTCACGTTCCTGCTGCTCAGATCCTGCAACACTCCAGCGACTCCCCCATCGCCCCTTCGTTTTGTGTGAGTGAGTGAGTGAGTGAGTGAGTGAGTGAGTGAGTGAGTGTGTGTGTGTGTGTGTGTGAGGGTATGAGTGTGTGTGTGAGTGTGTGTGAGTGTGTGTGTGAGGGTATGAGTGTGTGTGTGAATGTGTGTGAGTATATGTGTGTGTATGAATGAGTGTATAAGTGTGTATGAGTATGTATGACTGGTGTGTGTGAGTTTGTGAGAGTGTGTGTGAGTGTGTGTTAGTGTTACAAGCGTGAGTGTATGATGAGTGTGTGAGTGTGAGTATGTGTGTGAGTGTGTGAGACTATGAGTGTGTGTACAAGTGCATGAGTGTGTATATATGAATGTGAGTGTGTATGAGTGTATGTTCGTGTGTGAGTGAATATGTGTATGTGAGTGTGCGTGCATGTATGATAAGCGTGTGTGAGTGTGTATGAGTGTGTGTATGAGTGTGAGTTGTGGGAGTGTGCATGAGTGTGTGTTAGTCTGTGTGTGTGCTTGTGTGTGTGTGTGTCCCTTTTGTCTTACTGGATCAGCACCCGTCTGAAAAGATTTAAAACAGCGCTGTGACCCTGCCTGCTCGGGCCAGCACTCTGGCTCCACAGCCCCTCTCCCTTCCTTCCCTCTTCTCTCACACCAACTCCAGAAAGCGTTTTAACCCAACTGTTGCACAAGACTGCTCTGGGGTCAGCATCGTCACGGCTGGCCTTTGGCCACGTTCGTGCCATCCGTCTTAGCCAAAGCCACCACTGGAAGTAGGTGGCACGTTGACTCTTGCGTTGCCCCCTCTGAAGACACGGCACTGGGCGGCCTCCCTAGACCTCTGGACATTCGACTGCTGCTTTCTCTTCTGCCTCTCAATCTTCTGGTGATTCGGCTGCTGCGGGCGGCTCAGGGCCGCTCAGTTATTGCTCTTCTCCGTAGAAAACTCACCCCCTGTACAGTTTACTCTAACTAAATCCCTGCTTCCTCTCTTCCTTCCCAAATTCCTGTGTTCAAAGCCAAATGGTCAGAGTGTCTTCTAAAGGGTCACTCAAGGCATGCTCTAAACTCCATGACTCATAGCTGTACAATTTTAACAAGTACGTACCACCACAAAAATACGTTTATATATCTGAACAATAAAACTTAGATCGCTGTAAAGCTCTGAAAACATCCACTTACTTCAGAACCATTTGGAAAGAGCTGTAGTTAAAGGTGTATCCTCCAATCACCCACATAAATTTCCCATGTGAAACTGCCTTATGTGAAGCCCGACCTACAGAGGGGCTGAAGGGTTTAACATTTGGCAAAATCCAGTAAGACTCCGTAGAAGGAACATTCAGAGAACAATCCGGGCCTGTTTAAAAAAAGATAACACACACACACAACACACCGGATTAAACAAAGATCACAGATTACAGAGCAGATTACATTAGGAGACGAGGAGCGCTCAAGAGCCTAATGTCCAGCACATTAGAAATGTTCTGTCTCTGATAGCGTGACCCGGCTCGGTGGCTCGCGCCCCTAAAGCTGTCAGTCGAGAAGCTGAGGACAGAAGACTGACATCTCAAAGGAACAGTTCAGCCTGAGCTACACTGCAAGAACGTGTCCCAAAACCCTCCCTCGTGAAAAGAAGGTCTGAAATAAACCTTGCAAATAAATTCTTAACAAGGAAAATATGTTCTAATGACTATCAGAATCTATGAAAAAGTTCTTAAATAACATAAACTTTCATATTGTATTTCAGTGTGCTACCACAATGTTAAAATGGAAAACAACGCCCTCAAATTCTAGTCCTGTCAATAATGACGTCACCTTGAACAAATCTGTTTACCGTGCCCATCACCAAGCTTTCATTTACAAAGTGGAAATAGCAATCTATTCACAAGTGCTATTACAAGTGTATAATATTTCATAAAACAGCATAAAAGCATGTATAAATTATAAACCATTGAACGAAAATAAGAATCACATTACTAATACCCAAACTGTCTTCAGTAGGTAGGCTCATATCAACAAAAGAAAATGAAGTACAATAAAATAAAAACTACTTTACTCTATGAAAGGCTCCATAAAATGAAAACCCTCATCACTCGGCGTGTCTCCTGTGTGATTGCTCAGTCTCGGTTTCCTCCCCAAGATATGCAGAGGAGGCTGGTCCACACCTCTGGGACCCAGGTCACAGAAGGGGTCCTTAGGGTCCAGTCCTCTTCACATCTGGACACACGTAGCAGGCAGCACGGTCTGTCCCAGGCACAGCTGGTGTCGCTGCACTTGGCAGATGCATTTGTCACAGGAGAGGCTAACGGCCACACTAGCCGAACCAGGTCCGCATTACTGCTTGTGTCCCTTTATCTGTCACTCTCCAAGATCTGCCATTCGTATACTGTCTGTCATGGCAACCTATAATCGCACTGCTGTGAAAACCACCCACACCTCTATAAGACAACAAACCTAACCGATAAAGGTGTGTTCTGGCTGCTTTGGGAACTGGCCGTTCCCTATTCTCTCCCTCTCCTAAATCACTTTATTACTGGAGACAAAACAGTATTGACACTAAGCAAACTAATAAGCACAATGGTCTGTAAATACTGAGATGAAGGGGAGTCCGGGGCCCCTGACTTAAAGAAACAGCAGATGCCCTCTTGTATCAGTAGCCATGCGGGGAATGCAGAGGAGATGGAGAGAGCTGCTCCAGGGATGAGGAGGAGGAGGTGGAATGTCCTCACTGGTAACAGTGCCAGTGCTGGGGTTTGCATGGAAGGTCACACACACGGCATCCCTTTCATCCAGAGCAGAGTGCAGACCACAGAAAAGGTCTCCTTTACTGTGAGAGAAGGAAGGAAAGAGGGAGGCAGGGAGGGAGGGAGGGAGGGAGGGAGGGAGGGAGGGAGGGAGGGAGAGAGGGAGGGAGGAGGGGGAAGGGAAGGAAGGAAGAAAGGAGAGGGAGGGAAGAAAGGAGGGAGGGAGGGAAGCAAGGAAGGAGGGAGGGAGGGAAGGAGGGAGGGAGGGAGGGAAGGAAGGAAGGAAGGAAGGAAGGAGGGAGGGAGGGAAGGAGGGAAGGAAGGAAGGAAGCTACGTTTGCAGTGAGCAGAGGTCACTGGTTTTCAGGGATTAAGGGAAGAACCCAGTCCCATAAAGTGAGCAGCAAGGGCTAATGGGAACTGCAGCAAGCTAGACACGGGAACCGCTGGGGAGGGTTTCGTCATCGTGGTCGTTCTGATGACAGTATCTGAGACCACAGAAGAAGGCCAAACTGACCACACTGAGAGGGATTTAAAGGAGACAATATCAGACCCGTGGATGCTTTCAGTGCTTCAACCACAGTAGAGGGAGCAGCTGCCAAGCTGGTGGGCTCAGCAAAAGGCCTAGAAGTAAAGCATGGAGAATAAGATGGAAGACAGCCTCCTCCCAAGAGGAAATCCGCAGAGATGCGGTGGACACCTGAGAATGTTGCTCGGTCAGTACACAGGTGTGTGAGGATGGACCCCAATGCAGAAAGAAGTTCTGTCCAGGTACAACGTTCTCAGCCGGTATCACACAAATACAACTGAGCCTGCAAACGTCACTGACCTCCCGCTTAAGAGACGGCCACGGCCACTGCAGCCTCTACCAAGGATGGCAGCCGTCAAAAGAGCACAGCCCCCCACCAGCGAAAAAGGCTCAGTAACAGCTCAAGTGACAGTTTTTCGTTTTCTAGCAACAAAATGTTTTTAATTAAGATGTGTACGTTTTAATAATAACATTATTGCATATTTAAAAGTATAGTTGAACATTTATATTGTTTTGTGTAAACATAATCATGTGTTTGAAACAAGAAAAATACACATAGCTTACTATACTTCAATATTTATTTCATTGCAACCATCTAGAATTAAACTTATAGTATCTCCAAGATTATACCTATGTTATAGTTAATATGTTGGATATGTTGTTTTGCTCAAACAAAACATTTGGTCACATGCTGAAAGTAAAATTAATTCTTACAGTGCCTTTCTCAGTCATTTTAGCATACCTAAATTATTTTTGTTATACCCTCTATTCTTTCTTCTAGTTATGATTGAACAGGTACACTGAAATCTGAAATTCTCCAAAATTGAGAAAAGCAAGATAGGAAAAGGACTCTGTAGAATATTGCCTTCTAATCCCATGGAAAAGCTTTTGCTACAGTATCCAAAATATTCTGCGTAAGCACCAAGCTCATTAAAGCAATCGCTAGAGGTCTGTTGTCTGTCTCGGTCTGTTCTGGCAATACTTAACTTTACAACGGACTGTATGACTGATAACCATTATCCTAGACTTTTCTACAAACATGGCTCTTACCATTTAGGTAAGTGGGGTCATTATAACGAAAGTGTTCCCCCCTCCCCCAGCAGAAATTCATGGATTCCATTGTCCTGATTTGGGGGTGTAATGGGGGTAAGATAAAGTGTGCATGGAATCCAACACAGAAACTACTCCCGAGTGATAACACTACAGTTGGAGAAAAAAAGGAAAAGCCACGTGTCCGTCCATCTCTTTACGTAGTCCTTGAGGCACTCATCCTAAAAATCACTGATATTACTAAGAGCCATGTACACAGGGAGTGATAACTTTAACATTTTAAGTACCTATTTCTGAACAATTATAGCCATCAAGATTATACACAGACATTTAAAATAATAAAATAGGAAAGAAGGCATACAGCTTAACATTTATTCTAGGTTAAAAGAAAAAACTAAAGGGCCCATTTTATTAACCTGGCATAATGTTCACAGAATACCTAAACACTATGTCTAATCTTCAAGTATCATTCACAAATGCCGATTTTACAGGTTCATAAAATGCATTACACTTGGTGACACACATAGACTATTAAAGCAAGACCTACTACCAAGTGTCTCCTTACTAAAAAGGAAATGTCACTATAGCATTAGTCCTTAAGAATACTATTTCAGGGCAGAGAGACAGCTCGACAGCTAAAGTGCCCCTGTGCCAGCATGAACCCCAAGTTAAGATTACCAGCATCCACCCAAAACTGAGTGTGGCGGCACACATCGGAGGTAACCCCAGCAATGGGGGGAAGGTAGATCCTAGAGGGCCCAATCTAGTCCAACTGATGAGCCTCAGTTCAGTGAGAGATGTCTCCTAGCCCATCTCCAAAAATAAACAGCAATCTCAGAAGGCACCCGGTGTCGGCCTCTGTCTGCCCTCCATGCATGGACAGACAGACAGCACAGAGAATACTCTGAATGCACTCCATATCATTTTATAGAGTTGTCACCCTAGGAACCAGACAAATGTACACATATCTTAATAAAGAAAATGAAATTGATAACTAGGCAAGCTAGTTGATTTATAAGAATAACACTGACTGAGAGCAGGGAAGTTGCTCATAAATTCATACTGACTGTAAGATTTTTCCCCTCTAAAAACGATCGTGTTATAGACCGAATGTCTGCTGTTCTTCTGCTTTCCCATGTGCTGAGACATATCAGATTCTGGAAGTTTACTGAGTGATTTCATGACATACTACCAGGACAAGAACACAAAAGCTATAGTACCAAGGACAAAAACTAGAGTACATACTATTTTGGATGTCTACGTCACCCTCAGATAATAAAACATTCCTAAGAGGAAACAATCAAGCAAAGAACAGGAAAAGGGCAGGGTTTACGGGAAATGTTACACAGCTGTAATCTTCTTTCGTCTTCAAGACCATTAAAATGATGCAACAGGTATCTCTTTGCTCTCCTCTATCCCTCCCCGACTCAGTCTTCCTGATCCCTCTCCTCCCTCCCTTCCCTTTTCTTGCCTCCCTCCCCTCTCCCCCCATGCTACCATGGGGGGGAAATGCCTGTCCCTTTCCCCTTCTTCCAGGACCACATATGTTTCTCTTAGGGTCCTCCTTGTTTCCTAGTTTCTCTGGAGGTGTGGATTGCAGGCTGATAATCCTTTGCTCTATGTCTAATATACATATATGAGTGAGTACGTACCTTAGTAGAGGGAGCCAGTATAAGTTCAAAGAGAAATCTGGCACTAAGGAAATGTCTAGAGATCCACAAGGAAGACCCCAACCAAGAATCTAATCAAAAGTGGAGAGGCCGCCTTTGATGCCCTTCCCCTATAATGAGACTGGTGACTATCTTATATGCCATTCTAGAGCCTTCATCCAGTAGCTGATGGGAACAGAAGCAGACACCCACAGCTAAACACTGAGCTAAACTCCTGGAATCCAGTTGTAGAGAGGGAGGAATGATGAGCAAAGGGGTTAAGACCGGGTTGCAAAACTCCACAGAGACAGCTGACCTGAATAAGGGGGAGCTAATGTACAGTATTTATCCCTAGGCACTAAGGGACTTTGGGAGCCCAATCCCTATAGAGAGACACTATTTAAGTCCAGATACATGGAGGAGAGCCTAGACCATCCCTCAAATGATGTGACAGACTTTAATGATCCCCATGTGAAGTCTCACATGGGAGAATGGGAGAGAGAAGGGAGGAATTGGTATGCAAAATAAGATTGTTTCTAAATAAAAAAAAAAAAAGATTATGTTCAACACAAAAGAAAATGATACAACAGTTAAAACTCAGTTTGGAAAGCACTGTTTGTAACCCACACTTCTATTTCTTTGGCTTTACTAAGCTATTATTTATATACAACAATCACTATAGAAAGTGAAAATATTTTAGTTTCAAATTTTAAGTGGAAAAAAGCATCAGAGCAATTTCTGAGGACACAAAATTTGGAAAATGGCTAACCACTTAAAAATACAGTTCTATCACTAATGATCTCTTGAAAATTTGCACCTGCCATCACTGTAAATAACAGATAGATCACTAATAAAATCCTTGTTACTAAAATCCACTGGTATAGTGCGTATGTGTGCAGTTCTTGGGTGAGAGACAGCCGCTGATGTAGGATTAACCTCTATTGTATGAACACATGCTCAGTGTTCCTCTGAGTTATGTAATGTGGGAGTCAAGGTTCCCTCTGTCAAAAAGTCATGCATCATCACAAAGGAAGCATCTCTGCAAATGTCATCAGCCAAGTAGACTTGATCAGAGGATCACCGATAACTATACTCATCCCTTAGTTCAACTCGACAATGAGAAATACATGACTCTATACCCAAATGCTAAAGAAACCCAAACTCTCCAGTGTGGTTTAAAGTTGATCCTGAATGACAGACATGATGGGAGATGTCATTCTATAAATATGTTTCTCTTTTTGGTTAATGAATAAAGCACTGTTGGCCAATAGGAAAGAAAAATAGGTGGGACTAGGAGACAAGGAGGATTCTGGGAGATGTAGTAGAGGAGATTCAAGATGTAGAGACTGGAGGGAAGAGGTCTCGACCCTCTCTCTGGTAAGATAAGACCACACGGAAATGCTTTGATTGATAGAAATGGGTTAATATTTAAGACAGAGCTAGCCAATAGAAAACACTAGTAACTGGCCAACAGCTTTATACTAATACAGTGTCTCTGTGTGTTATTTGGGGCTGGCATGGCTGTGGGTCCAGGCTGGCGGGAAAACTGCTCGTAAGAAAATGGCACCTGCAACATGGGAATAAGAACCTCCACTTAAAACTTTACAAAAGCTTAAAAGATAATATTAAAAACAAAATAACAGAGGTAAAGAAGTCTTCTTGGTAGCAGCATTTTTCTCGGTTGGGCTCAGTTTTGCTAGAGACAAGCATAGAGATTTGTGCGGCTCGTTTAAGGGAGGTTTCCTGACTCGGCATAAGCTGCAAACCCTGCTAACAACTGAACGGTGTGTACGAGAGCTGGCGATGGCAGTGGCCACATCCCCAAGCCAGCAGCATGCTGCTGGATGCCAGCGTAGACCACGGCGGTGAGCACAGCTCTCAGTGCTGGTGGTAAATATACCCCTGCCATCTTGGATAGATGTGATTAAAACAGCTGTGTCACTGCTTTAATTTTAGCAATGTTGTTATTTAGCAGGTAAAAGTGCTGTCAACAGAAAAAGATAAAGATTTGAAGTAAAGCCAGATTCAGATAAAGAAAAACCTTTAAAGGTTTACATTGTGTTTTAACATATACAAAGGCTTGGGAGAGAAAAATAAACAAGATAAAGTAGTTTTAAAAAAATAGAAAAAGAGTAGCTGGGTGTGGTGGCCCACACCTTTAATTTCAGCACTCAGGAGGCAGAGGCAAACAGATCTCTGTGATTTCAAACCTGGTGTACAAAATGAATTCCTGGGCAGCCAAAGTTACAAAGAGAAACTTTGCCTCAATAATTGAAAAACAAAAAAAAGAAGAAGAAGAAGAAAAAGAAATAAAGTAATAAAAAAAGCCACATAAAAAAATGAAAAATACACAGAGAGTCTGTCTACTTTATGTTATTGGTTGTCTTTGTATTGTTCCACTGCTAAGGAAATAGCAACAACTGTTAAAACAGATGCTGCTGGACTAATTCAACTTATATATTTTAAAAATGCTTTGACTTCAAAATTTAAAGCTAAGGATAGTTTACTGGGGGGAAAGGATTTCTATTTTTGTTTCCACAGAAAATGAAAAGCTGTGGATTCCTTCCGACTAATGTGGTTTGATCAAGCAAGACCCCCTGAAACATTGTCCCAGGTGATCCAATATCCAAAACAGTTGGGACAAAGCAGCCTTGCAGACTACAGCCAAGATTTCTGTGTCTTCTTAGGATCCCCAAGACAGCACCCCCTACCAGGAAGAAGCAGTTTGGAAAGAATGACACCCAAATTCCCAAATATTGTTTATAAATGTTTGCTCTTATTTAAATGGGGTTGGTTATAAATGGTTAAAAATCACAACCAATCTCTTTTTTAAAGGTAAAAGGGAATTATGGTATAGATATGAATACTTTGTTTTGGAATGGATTTTCATTTATTGATACAATTTAAGGTCAATTTTGTGATATGTATATTTCTCCTCTTGTGTAGCTATTGTGTTTACATAGCTCATTAAAAAATATAATATATAACTATATACATTATAATAGTTGCCTATAATAGACAAATCTTATAATTATGTTAGTTAAGATTTCTAGATATACAGGGATGTATTTGAGATGAATAGGCATTCTTCAAACCTTCAAAGACCTACAGAATATGGTATTTAAAATGGTTTAGGGTTTTTCTTAACAGTGAGGCACACCTGCTCCTGGCAATACCACCTGTATCAGAAAGGAAGATGGACCTCGAAGAAACTCGTTACAAAGTTTGCTTCTAATATGGCAAGGCTATCCATTTGGGCAAGATACTGCTCTTGTCTGGACTGTTTGACTTTATGCTGTATAAACTGGACATGCAGGACCCACATTGCTACAGGATTCCTGCTTCATGAAAGAGTCTGCCAGTCACACTATGGCCTATGGGCTGAAGATAGAACTTTACAGAAGAACTTTGGGTGACTGACCAGGCAGTGAGTTGTCTCTGTCATTTCTAGAGTTTGCATATTATCCTTCTGTGGTCTTTGAAGGAGTTGAAGGCAGATAGTTACGGTAATACTTTTCTTTAGTATTAAAGATAAGTTACATATAAGACTTTAATCTCACAAAGATAGGACAGATGATAGAATATTTTCTTTAAATCTTAAGAAATGTTAATGAACTAAATATTGTTAAATATAGTTCTTATTTGATATATATTTTACTATGTTAAAGTTAAAACCCTTTTTATTTTAGACAGAAAAGGGGAAATGATGGGAGATGTCATTGTGTAAATATGTTTCTCTTATTTGTCAATGAATGATGCACTGTTGGCAAATAATAAGGCAAGATAGGCGGGGCTAGGAGACAAGGAGGATTCTGGGAGATGTAGTGGAGGGGATTTAAGATGTAGAGACCTGAGAGAGCAGAGGTCTGGACCCTCTCTCCGGTAAGATGAGACCACGTGGAAACACTTAGATTGATAGAAGTGGGTTAATATTTAAGACAGAGCTGGCTAATAAGAAACACTAGTAACAGGCCAACAGCTTTATATCTGATACAGAGTCCCAGGGTGTTGTTTGGGGCTGATGTGGCTCTGGGACCAGGCTGGAGGAAAACATCTCATAACACAGACAGGAGATTTTAGAACGCTTTACTGGGAATCTGACTTTTACAACAGGCAGCAAAATAAAATTTTACTTACTGAAATGGTTTAATGTTATTTTTAAAATATCCACAAGAGGTCAGTCTTTCCTAAGACATATATTTAAAATGACGCTGTGCCTGTGAGACACCATTTATTTTCAAACTACTGTATGTTGCTACCCTTTATAACATGAACTTGAATACACCACATATTAAATCCAGTGGAGTAATCTAAGCTCTGGAAGAAGGTCATAGTTTTAAATTTAATGTATAACTTCATTTAATCTCTAAAACAGCATGTAGACGAGTGTTCACCAATTCTGTTTGTTGTGGAATAGTCATTTTGTACACTGTGAAGACGCCTCTTTGCCAAGGCGCCTTCTCATTGGTTTAATAAAGAGCTAAATAGTCAATAACTAGGCAGGAGGGATAGGCGGGACTTCCAGAGGGAGACAGAACTCTGAGAAGAAGAGAGACGGAGAGGCCACGGAGACATGGAACAAGTCAGACACACAGAACGCAGGAGAGGTAAAGCCCCACGGTAGAACGCGGATGAATAAGTCCCCGTGTCATTATTTGAGACCTGGCTGGCAGAGCAGAGAAAGACTTGTTGTATCTATCTGTGAAAATGCAGGCTACTGAGAAGTTAACTGTTAATCTAAACACACCAAAAGGAAAAGAAAACGAGACTTGGATTTGCAAGCTCAAACGCCGCCACGCAGCCCACACACTTACCCTGCCAGCTGTCGTTGCAGACACAGAGTTTTTCCCCGGTCAGGTCACAGTAGCCATGGTCCGGGCTGCCGCAGTTGGCTCTACAGTAAGGGATGTCACACGCTTCCCCTTTCCAGTATTTGTCACATTCACAATACACTTGACTTGCAACAGGCACACGGGCTGTACACTTTCCATGGCCAGAGCAATTGTTAGGACAAGAATTGATCCTGCAAAACACAATCCACAGGCTCAGGCATCAAGCACATGCCCAAGACAGTTACAAATGAACTGGGTGATTTTTGTGGAGTTAATTTTCATATTTTCATCTGTGTTTATTAGTGTAACACAGTTTTGCAATGTGGCTTTGTGCTCTGTGCTGGACCCCATTTTTAGAGACAGACAGGGTCTCAGGCTGGAGTTGAGGCTGGTCTCCCGCCACGGCCTCCAAGGGGCGAGCTCGCACTCCATCCCCTCCCTGTCACTCCCCCTCCCTTGTTATCTATTTGTCTTAGTTCATCCAATAAAAGAATTTATGCCCCAAACTCCAATGTGCAAGGCCTGCAGGTTCAGCCTCTGAAGCCTCTGTGCAGTCTCAAGTTTGATGTCTATAAAGCCCTTAAGGAAACATTTTAATATACATTTTAATAAAAAGAGAAGTCTACAAAGTCCTGAAACTTAAAAAGAAACAAGAAATGGTGAGGCTCTGATGTGCAGACACAGGCTACCCCTATACATCCACAAAAGACATGTTTATCGCATCTAAATTTAATGCCCTTTAACTGACTGTATTCCACTGTGTGTGTGTGTGTGTGTGTGTGTGTGTGTGTGTGTGTGTGTGTTTGTGTGTGTGTGTACACTATCGTGCAAAGAAATCCTACAATAAATTGATGACTCAAGGGTATTTTAAAGACCTTATTCCTGGTGAATTTTTTTCTGATGAGCAATGCATATCTTCATGAAGAAAAGAAAAAAATGACAGGTTATTCTGAGGCTGCTCCTCTAAAATCACCTGAGAGCAGCTCTCATGCCTTCATCCCTCGACTTCTAGACATAGAAGTTTGTATGAAAACAAATCTGTTAAGAGGCTAGAGAGACAGTTCATGGCTCTTCTTCCCAGGGACCCAGGGTCCAGCAGCTCCACAACAGCTCAGAACAGCATGTGTCTCCACAACAGCTCAGAACTGTGTGTCTCCGGTTCTAGGGGATTCAATGTCTTCTGGCTCCCACAAGCACAAGGTGTGCACGGGATACACAAACACGCTCTCAGACAAAACACCCACACAAACATTTTAATAAATAGAAACAGATAGGTTGAACAAAATCAAAGGGAACACAAACTTCTGAGTAAGTTCAGAAGCTCCTGATGCCTGGATAAAATGATGAAGCCAATATAAGACTTCAACAACAAGAGGGAAATATTGGAAACACAAGCACAAACTGCAGAATGAAGAGCTCTTTCTTTGGAAAGAGTTGCCAATGAACAGATCAGATGGAGTAGCAGAACACCAGGGCTTAAAGGTAAGGTAGATAGCATCAAACATGCCTGACATATAGGACAGCACTTTAAGACCAAACTTCCAAATCACGGGCATAAAAGTACAAACTAGAAGCATAGAGAATACACTTATTAAAAAGCACAGCAGAAAATTCCCCAAATACAGGGAAGAAATGGCCATCAGATACAGGAGACATGTGGGACACCGGTCAAGACCAGGGAAGAAGCACCTACGTTAGACACAGGTACAGTCCCCAGAATCCAGAGTAACGGTGGACACTAAAGATGTCTGGGAAAAGATCAAGCCACATACACGGAAGGTAATCAGAGACTCCTCACAAGAAAGCACACAGGCCGGAGGGCAGAGAAACACATTTCAATCTCATAAAGACAGTAGCTACCAACCCAGCAAAGTGGCCCTTCCTCCCTGAGCAAGACAAAAAACTTTATCTTCGTGGAAAACAGAAGCAAAAAGAAGTCACTAAACCAGCACTAGAGAAGATCCACGGCAATCACCCAAACTGCACCAGGAGTGGTGCTGACACCTGACAATGATTAGAGCAGGCACAGTCCATCGAGACAGTATCGTTCATCAAGAAGCAAAGCGTATTTCGTAAGACAACTCTGTTGGAGGTAAAGACACACTGACCTCAAGACAACAGCAGGTGTACCTCAAACTCAGCAGACAGGCCACCCCGACCAAAAACAAATCAACAAAACTTGTCAGATTTAAGTGACTTAACAGACATCTACATGACACTGTAACCCAGACCCGCGTCTACACATCCTTCTGGGCGGCCCTGGGAACTTCTCTGAAACGGAACACATTTTTGGACACAGGAATTCTTAGCAAATACCAGCAAATTGGAGCAATGCCTTCTACTCTCTTTGATCCCAAATGGGATAAATAGGAACCAACAGGAGATTAGGAAAATATACAAATTCATAGAGACTGGAAAACACATTCCGGAATGAATTTTAAAATCCCTACAATCAAGTCAAAATGAAAACTCAATAAACCCATACCTATGTATTAAAATGAAAGCAATTATCAGAAATAAATTGTTATAAGTACTTTTCATTAAATTGTAGAAATCTCAAATTAAAAAAAAAAAACATTAATGATGGAACTTCAGGTCTTAGAAAAGCAAGAACATACCAAAACCAAAATCAGTAGATGGAAAAAAAAATAAAATAAAACAGATATGAGCAACATAAAGAATAAATAAAATACAATGAGTTCCTCAAGCAAAGGAAGGAGGCCCAAATTAATAACATCAGAGCTGAAAATGCCAAAGATGCCCAGAAGATCACAGAAGCACATTTGGAAACCTATATCCCAAAAAACTGGAGATCTGGGGGAATGGATAAACTCCCAGAGACCTATCAAAATGAAGGCTGTAGGCAGCCTTTCTGTCACGCCTGGTCCCACAGCCGATTAGCCCCAAATAAACACACAGAGACTTATATTAAGTTTACACTGTTTGGCTGATGGCTCAGGCTTCCTACTGGCTAGCTCTCTCTTAATCATTAACCCATGACTACTAATGTCTGTATTTCTACTCGGTCTTATCCTACATACTGGAGAATGTCCAGTGTCCTATCTTCTCAACAGCTATGTGGCATCTTTCTCTGGCGGCTCCTCTCTGCCTTCCTCTCCCCCACATTCTTCTTGTCTGGTAGCTGCATCTATACTTCCTGCCTGGATACTGGCCAATCAGTGTTTTATTGATCAGCCAATAAGAGAAACACATATACAGAAGGACATGCCCCATCAGAAGACTATATGAACAGTTTAAACAGGTCTAAGACAAGCTATGGCACTGAGGACAAGTATCCCGACTAGAAAGTCCTCCCCAGATGGACTGTCGGACTCCACCCACCTTTAAAGGCTGCCAGTGACTTGACTTAGAGCATTCTGCAGGTAGAAAGTTTTGTGCAAAGTGTCAGACACACACAGATTTCCAATGAGCATTGATTTTATTATTTTAGGAGCAAAAGCAGTGCAGTGATATAGTTGACCTCCTATGCCTCAACCTCCTATGTGTAACATGAGAAAATCAAATGTGGTCACAGCAAACCTGCTGTAGAGGACATTAAACCCACAATGCAGCCACAGCACCTAGGATGTCTCTGACACAGAGGGACTGGCAGACCGTAATGCCTACAGGCCTCTTCAAACACAAACAGAAGTGTGGGGTTCCCCGAAATGCCGTGTACGTGCTTCTGTGTGTGCAGAACAACCCCCGTACTGCGTAACTTAACTATTTACTTAACCAAGCAGTTTTATATTTTGTAATTAACTTTTCAGCCACACAATTTGCAACTATACGATCCTCCAGACTTGAAAATTATCGCAAGTCAGACTTACAGGGCAATCTGTGCTGCATTGCCAATACTTTATATCGTGTAGAAAAAGATCCCGTAAGGTGAATTTAATACACCAACCTGTTTCCCGGTACGGAGGACATTCCCATACAAGTTAAGGACTGCTTTACTAGGCGACACTGAGCAAATACTTACGAGTAAAAAATGTTGAAGCCAGTTAGGTTATATGCAGCATCACTAAAGAAGTGTAGCAGCGCATAGCCAGACGTTGTGACAACCTCAGGCACTGTCTCGTTACCCCTCACTTCAGGGACGATCAAGCCACTAAAGGAGAGGAGAGTGGAGAACTTGTAGGAATCCATGACTCTACACAGAAAATATGCTCAAAAACCCTACCCAATCCAGAACGCACGCACATGAAAAGGGAGAATTAGCTGGTGATATAGAGCAAATTTATCAGTGTCTACCCCGTGGGTCTACTGCTGATAATAAACTACCACATACTCTCATACCTCCTCCCTGTCCTCCTCCTCCATGTCCTCCTCCTCCCCTTCCTCCTCCTCCTCCTCCTCCCCCTCCTCCTCCTCCCCCTCCTGCTCCTCCTGGCCCTCCTCCCCCTCCTCCTCCCTTCCCCCTCTCCATCCTCTTCCTCCCCCTCTTCCTCCTCCCCCTCCTCCTCCTCCCCCTCCTGCTCCTCCTCCCCCTCCTCCTCCCTCTCCTCCTCTCCATCCTCCTCCTCCCCCTCCCCCTCTCCATCCTCTTCCTCCCCCTCTTCCTCCTCCCCCTCCTCCTCCTCCCCCTCCTGCTCCTCCTCCCCCTCCTCCTCCCTCTCCTCCTCTCCATCCTCCTCCTCCCCCTCCCCCTCTCCATCCTCTTCCTCCCCTCTTCCTCCTCCCCCTCCTCCTCCTCCCCCTCCTGCTCCTCCTCCCCCTCCTCCTCCCTCTCCTCCTCTCCATCCTCCTCCTCCCCCTCCTCCTCCTCCCACTCCTCCTCCTCCCCCTCCTGCTCCTCCTGGCCCTCCTCCCCCTCCTCCTCCCCCTCCTCCTCCTCCCCCTCCTGCTCCTCCTCCCCCTCCTCCTCCCTCTCCCTCCTCTCCATCCTCCTCCTCCCCTCCTCCTCCTCCCCCTCCTCCCTCCTCCTCCTCCCCTCCCCCTCCTCCTCCTCCCCCTCCTGCTCCTCCTGGCCCTCCTCCCCCTCCTCCTCCCCCTCCTCCTCCTCCCCCTCCCTGCTCCTCCTCCCCCTCCTCCTCCCTCTCCTCCTCTCCATCCTCCTCCTCCCCCTCCTCCTCCTCCCCCTCCTCCCCCTCCTCCTCCTCCCCCTCCTCCTCCCCTTCCTGCTCCTCCTGGCCCTCCTCCCCCTCCTCCCCTCCCCTCCCCCTCCCCCTCCTCCCCCTCCTGCTCCTCCTGGCCCGCCTCTCCTAACACTAATTGGACTGAAGTGCCGCACTTCACCCGTTTGTCCTGCTACCCAGGCTGTGACAGTGCTCCATGCTTTCTCCCCGCACTGAGTACGAAATTGGCGAAGGAACACTTTTAACGGTTACATGCTTACAGAGAATGTATGCAAACTGTATTTCCAATACAGAGATCTAGACACCAGATGCTTTTAAAACATGTGCATTTGTTTATGGAAAATTCTGCTTATTGTTGTATTAGAACGTAAGTATTCCCAAACACTATTTTCCATCTATTTTATTTCCAAAACAAAACACATGGCGAAGGGCGGGGTAATAAACGTATGGGAGCTCTAAGTGTCAGAGATTTCTGTTGCTTGGTTGGTGGTCGGTCGGTTGGTTGGTTGGATTTTTTTCGGTGTTCTGAGACACTCTCACAGTGCAGCCCAGGCTGATCTTGAACTCATGACGTTCCAGCTGTCTTCGCCTCTCAAGTGCTCGGATTACAGGCGTGAGGCACAAACCCAGCTGTGACATAGTCCTCCATCCTACCCGTTCATATAGGAAAACTACATTCTTCATTTAGTTAGACCAAACTACCTTCACTAAATGTGTGACAGCATCCAACAGGATGAAGATGTTGAGAAACAAATCATATAACTCAAAATAGTGGATTCGTTTTTAAGTTCATCAAAGTAGCATTTCCACACGGGGATTGACACACGTCCATCATTGGGTGGTTATCTTACACCCTTCACTATCAAACGCCTCGACGTTATAAAACATGGCATCATTGGGTGGTTATCTTACACCCTGCACTATCAAACGCCTCGACGTTATAAAACATGGCATCATTGGGTGGTTATCTTACACCCTGCACTATCAAACGCCTCGATGTTATAAAACATGGCATTGAGGAGCATCTTCTGCTGCTGACATTCCCAACTTTTTTCAAGCTCCCACAGTCCTTCTTTGTCAAAGTTAAAGGAATATTTAGGTATCACTGGGAACTGAATTCCCTCAAACAAATCTTATTTGATAGAAAAATGAGACCCTAAAGATGTTTTATTATCAAATACAAACAAATTCAAAAAGTAATCAACCCCTGGCTTATCGCATCTACTAGGTCTGATGATAGAGACCAGGTGACTTCAAAAGGAGACTCTCGGCAGAATTTGCTCTCTACACCATCAGTCTTTGTCAGACATGTGTGCCTGCGCATCTCACAGCTGTGTGACTTGTCTTGAGGAGACATACGCTGACATGAATCTATCCACCCTGTGAGGCATGGGCAACACCACAGAAGAGGGGGATAAGGAATGTCAGAGCCACAGGAAGGCTTAGGTTTTGTTGTTGCTGCTGATGTTTGTTTGTTTGTTAGTTATTTCCAAAAGAAAAAAGGGAGGGAGAGAGAGAGAGAGGGAGGGAGGCAGGGAGGGAGGGAGGGAGGGAGGGAGAGGGAGGGAGGGAGGGATGGAGGGAGAACGGGGGAGGGAGGGAGGGAGGGAGGGAGGGAGGGAGGGAGGGAGGGAGGGAGGGAGGGAGGGAGGGAAGAAGGGAAGAAGGAAAATCTCCCTCCTGGAGGGCAGTGGCCACCTGTGAGACACACTGGGCTCAGGGGCTCAGAACGCAAGGCTGCGAACCACTGGAATGGTCCAGCTGTCTGAACGTTGGGCAGGGGGACTGGAGGACGTGGCCTGTGTGACTCTCTACTCTGTGACAGCTCTCAGTGATGCAATTTCCTTTAAGTCACCCATCTCCTGTAAGTCACCGCTCACCCATGTTTCTGTAGCTAACTAACCCCACTCACCAAGCTGAACCTATACAAAACAGGCCGAATACCTGTTACTTCATATCTCCTGAAGGGGTTGTGTAGTGACAAAACAAAGTAAAAATGAGTACATTGAAAAAAAGAAAGAAAAAATGATATACCTAAAATACCTAACCTTTGAAAGTTCTCTGAAAAAGAAGATAATGGTTTGTTTCCGTGCTCATTTATAAATGGTTTTAAAGCAATTAATGAGGCTACTGGACAGATGGCTCAGCAGTTAAGAAGTCTGGTTCCCACCACCCACATCAAGAGTCTCCAGGTCACCTGTAACTCCAGGAAGTGAGACTTTCTGGCCTCCATGGGCACCTGCACTCTCATGCACATAACCATGGGTAGACACACGCACACACACAGACACACATACACAGATGCACACTCACACACACACACACACACACACATACACAGACGCATACGGCACACATACACGCACGTGCACACACGTATACACACACACATGCACACACATACATGGATGCACACGTGTGCACACACCACATGCATGTACACTCACACACAAACACACATGCATGCACACACAGGCACAAACATGTACACACACACACACACACACACACAAGCTTTCTTAAAAATAAATCTTTTTTAAAGCAGTAAATTAGAAAGGGACTTCCATTTATTCTATACCATACCAGATCATTTGGACCAACCCACACCATAATACATCCCACAGAGTAAAACCAAAGCAATCTGTCTGACACTGACACAGAACTACCACAAGGAATGAGCCCAGGCCCAGTGCAGGGCACCCCTCTCTTCACAGCTGAAAACCAGGCTGATGCCACCCACAAAAGGACGGGCCCTCCATGTCATTCACTAATTGAGAGGGTCCCCGACAGGCTGGCCTGCAGCCTGGTGCTATGTGTTTTTCTCAGTCGAGGCTCCGCCTCTCAGGTGACACTACAGAGTGTGCCCAGCTGACACAAAACCGTCCAGGTCACTTAGGATGGGTATGAGGGGTACTTGATAATGAAATGTTCCAACTCCATCCACGTTCACAGGCTATGCCCACCCTGATAATTATCTCAGGAAAGATCCCTTTAGTAACAGGAAAACACTGGATAAAGTTTGATGACGGGGTGTTAATGAGTGTAAAGCCATTAGAGGACAGAAACAAAGATGTACCTAAAAAACAATTCAATGGAAACAAGGAAATGATCACAAATGCCGTATTAATTGTCAAAAATAAGTTTGCAAACCCAGCATCTTATCTAATTGTCATAATAAATTTTCTTACATCATAATTATTTTCAAGGGCCTATTACATTTTTATAGAATGCCTTTAGACTATTATTCCTAAGTTTATTTTTCTAATGTTCAAACACTCAGTCTGGAGGCACTAAAGGGGTACAGCGATGTTTCAGTGGCTGAGAGTGCTTGATTCTCTTGAGAGGACCAGAACCCAACTCCGTTCCCAGATGCCAGGTCAGACGGCTCAAGGCAGCAAGCTCTTGGGTTCCCAGCTCTCTCTCTTCTGACCTCCACATGCACAAGTTCGTGTGGGTGCACACACACACACACACACACACACACACACACACACACAATCTTTTAAGTACTTCAAAGAGTATTTCCAGCAATATCACAGAATAAATACCTAAACTACTTATTACAGGTTCACTGTAAAAGAGTCATAAGTATAGACTCATAAAATGAAATGGAAATACCAGCCCTAAAATGTTTGTCCAACAGAATTTCAAATTATTGATGAAATAAAATATTTACATGGCAGTGAAAAGAATATTTTAAATTAAAACAATTGGAGGAACAATCTTTTATCTATACTTAGATTTTGAACATTGACAGAACATGAGAGATCTGTGTAACAAAAGACTAAGGTAATGAGCAATTTGCCCACAGTCGTATTGGATAACTTGAATACAAAATCTGTATTATATGTTAATACTTTTTCTGTAACCTATAGATTTTCCTCCTATTCATAGCTGTCTAATAATGCAATATTATTAAAAAGTTTTAATAAATACTGAAGCACTATGATTTCAACATTAGTGCCCTGATTATCTGACTGCTTGTAAAATATTATGATGGAAGCCAAACTTCCAAATTTTTGAGACCTAGCAGAAACACCTATTATTAAACCGTACTACAAAGTATAACTTAATCCTTGTTTCCAGAACTTGAATTTTCTCAGTTTATTACAACAAAAAGAGAA